>JASFDE010000038.1:0-80634 GCA_036937135.1 Nidula niveotomentosa
CTTTTGGTAAGGAGTCAGGTAACAGAGCAGAGTAATTGTGGCTGAGATGTGTGGCTGAAACATCACGGAGGGGATACAGGTAAATGATAAGAATTGAGGCTAAGACAAAAGGATAACAAAGTAAGTGGAGATGACATAAGCAGAGATAAGGTAGATAGGAGTAAAGACAAAGTGGAGTGGAGCATATTTGATAATTGAAGTGGACTTGTAATATTTAGAGGAATAATGTTCAGAGCAAAACCAAAGTGGCAAGAAAGTGGGAATAAGTGCCCCAGAGATGAGTTAAAGCATAAAGAGTTTGGATCTATGACTGCAGAGGGTTCAGAGGTGTAGTTTGAGAGAGAACAGGATATGACAGTCAGCAAGGGAAGCCAGTGAGGCCAACAATGTTACTTGCATACTAATAGTAAATTACAGGCCATAAAAGTCAGAAAAGGTAAACAAAAGGAATTGACATCCTACTTTCTGAGAATAGAGACATTAAACATGAAAGTGTTGAGAGGGATATACATATTTTCTCTTACATTCTAAAAAGTTGTGGAAGCCACAGTGTCCAGTGAGCTTTTTCATAATTGCATACCCACTGAGTAGATCAGTTAACAACTGTCAAATGTGTATAGAATTCTACTACATGCTTACTTTCTGAGCAGAAGATTATCACAGCCATTTAGAACAGTAAAGATTGAGAAGGTTGATGCACATACATCCTAAAACACATCAGACATGTAAAAGAAGCAGTACTACTAAATACACACCTTCTTCATAAGTTCATTAATTAAGATCAGATAGTTTGCATCACAATATGCTTAATTGCATACCTCCTGTAAGAAATGATCTGTACTGTTGGAAACCAACATAAACTAGATTGCACTTACTATCTGTTATATGTTCCAGTTAGTAAAAACATGTAACACTAAGTTAATGCAAATTTCATACTAATGTCAGATTAAAAGCAGATTCTAGACAGTGCAAAACAGAAGTGTAGTTTCTTGAGTTCTATCATATGGTGTAATTGTATAAATAATATTTATCCTGTTAGAAACCCACCTGAAGAAATATGATCCCCTCTTTCATATTTTGTAAAACTGCTTCCCTGTTCTTTACTTGAGCTTTTAAGATTATATTGATCCATTCCTCCAATGATTGAGACATTACTGCAGAAATGAAATAAATCTGAGAATCACATATATCTTGGGTTAATGTATCTCCTGCTTCCTTCAATCCTAGAAGAACATGATGTGGCCAGTGAAGACAGGCATATCTCTCTGCTTTACTGTTAAAAAAGAGCTCTGCAGACTTGTGCACTAGGAGTTGTAAACAGTTAATAGCCAAGAGGATATGTTGAAGTGGAGAATTGATGTAATAGCTTTCTGAGTGTCTTGGATTTGACAAGAAATCCCAAAATGATGTATGATAGAGTTGAATTGGTTCATCATCATCACCAAGGATAATGATGACAGGCTGGACTGCCAGAAGTGAACAAATGATTTGTTGTGGCTTATGCTTCAGTAAATGAGCAATGACTATGACAGATTGATTATCTCTCAGAATCATAATAATTCCCAGAACCCTCCCAAACTCTGGAGAATGGGCAAAAGAAGCAAGAACTTGATGATAGAGTGGATCAAGATGAACAAGTTCTGCTTGTAAAACCACTTGCAGCTGCCAGTTGGGAAAATCACTCCTTCTGATCATCTGCATCAAGGTGATTGCAAAAATGAATGAGCCACCAGCCTTTTGTAGAAGGATCTCCATCTCTTTTGGAGATGGCCAGGGTAAAGATATTCTCCTCATAATAGGCCAGTTTTCTGAATAGATATCAGAGAACTCTGCTTCAAAATATGTCCTTATATCTGGATGGGCATCAAAGTCTGCCAGCTCCATATGGCAGATAACAGTGTTAGCCCTGGGATTATCAAACTTTTACTGGATGTGTTCCTCTATTCAGCTTGTGAGGAGAATTTGAAGTGGAACAGTAGACTGACCACTCATAATGTCAATGATGGCATCAATAAAATCTCCCACCAGTTCCTTGTCATCACATTCATTGAGGGCATCAAGGACAATAATGGTCAATGTGAAGGTGTTTGACATGCAGCAAATAGGCTCAATGACAAGACATCAGAATTGATATGAGAATGAGTGTGAATCCTGCAAAACAGTTGGCTCATTACAGAGTACTTGTTCAATATAATGTTTTGCAACAAGGTTATAAAGCAAAAGTTGATAAGCAAGAGTTGGAATGAGGCAAGAGATGGAGATGCAGGCTCCAGCTCCTCAGAGAAAGAAGAAGCTTCCTGCTACTCAGCCTTTGGTAGCATAGTGCTCTGTGATGGTTTGAGCTATGGCATATTTTCCAAAACCTGCAGGACCATTTAGCCAGCAAATAGGCCTGCCATTCCAGTTTGCCCAGCAATGAATGATGGAAAGAGGCTCCAGACATGTTGCATGCTTGCATTTGGCAACAGAGCCCCTTCAATTATATCCAGCATTGTCAACAGGCCCCAGTGCATGATGAAGACCTGGTTAGAAAATATCCAATGAGTACTAGGTTGATGGAACACACATAGTAAAGCAAGGTGCACTGGTTTCCACAGGTAGACTATTGACAATCATGTTGCAATCACCACTAATGTTGTTAAAAGCCCCAATTCTTGAGTCTGGATGTATATTCACATTGAAAGTATTCTGGTCACAGTTCACATTGTTGAAGGTGCCACCAGAGATACTCATACTCTGAGCATTTGAGAACATTGCTATACCTGTCACCCTTGGTGAGCCTATTTTTAATCCTGTCAACTCTTTGTTGTCATCATATATTATTGGTCAATTAGGACAGACTGGCACATTTATATTGTCCTTCAGGCAGCTGACAGGGCTTAGTTAAAGAGCTCTCATGAACCTAGCAGTAGCAGTCTGAGAAGGAAAACAGAGGAAGTTGTTTGAATGCTGAGTGCTACTGAAAGGTGATGGTGGTGGTGGTGGACATACAGTAGGGGACAGTCAAACACATCAACTTTGATCACTGCAGATCAGCAAATTTTGGTGGAAAAGTGAGCTCAGATTCAAGCTCGGACAGGCCTGAAACATTGAAAAACAGTGTTCTCAGAAAACAGGGTGCACATTTTGGATCCACCAAAATTTTAGACTATTTGAATGGCATTTTAGGGTGCTGATGTAAGGATTTTTGCCCAACTCTCCCATGTATTTGATCTACTTTTAGTTAAGAACAGCTTCAATTGACATCATTGCCCTTTCAGTGACAACTTGATGGGCACTTTGCTTCTTCACAGCCCATGTGGTGGCTTTCCCTGTAAGTCCCTTCTAGTATACACTCATGCATCAAGATACTTCCATGCACTATCTTTGGCTTCTGCAAAGGTCTTCTTTGGAACTTCCCTGTAGCAGTATTTCACCCATCCCCAATACTGCAACAATTTTTGAGATCAGTACTGTATCTGAGAGCTTATTTAAGTTAAATGTATGTACCATTTCTATTGGATTGAGCTCACAATGAAGCTTGGATAAAAAGATACATTCATGCCCAGCATCTTGGATGAGCTGCTCCAACATAGATATTTGGTTTGCAAAATCATCTTGACAACTCAAGAGATGTGCCATGCAACAATTTGTGTTCTTGACTGGGCACACTGGGGAGCACTTTGCTTGCATGTTGCAAACATCAAATCCACATTCTTCAAGCACTCATTGAAGGCCTTTAGGCTGTCCATCTGGTAGTGTCATTTTTTGTACTTTACCTCAGTGCTCTGGATATAGGTTTATTTCTAGGATCATGATATTGCATTGCTTGCACTGTTTTCCACCATCTGATTTGTTCATTTTGAAGGCCTTCAATGCATCTGGAGCAAGCAATGCATGTGCAGAAGACTGATTGAAAATAAACAAGCACATGCAGTGTGGGTGTTGCTTTTCAAAAACTATAATGGCATGTTTTACTTGTTCAATTAATTGCAATGTATCCCACCAAGCATCACCATTAGAGCCGGGGTAAATTATCTTTCAAGCTTCATCAAGGATATTGCCATTTGCATTGACATGAATGAGGCAACCTTCTTCTGAATTGATGAACTCAGAGACATGAATTAAATGACCACAACCTTTCTTTTGCAAGATCTTCTGGCCTTCTTTGAGCCTGAATAAATGCCAGGATTAATGAAAGATTGTAGAATTTTATTGTTGCACACTCCAGGCTTTTGATTTGTATTCATTTACTATGAAACATGACTCATCTTGGTAATTCAGGATCACTTCCTTTTCAGCTTTGGTGAAATGTGCACCAGATTGGGACCTTCATACTTGGCCATATGCTCCTTGAACTTTGCCATCATTGGAAGAAAGCACTTTTGGCAATACTCAACAACATCATCATGCTCGTGGCCATCCATATAGACACCTTTCCAAAGGATCTTTAGTCTCCAACCAAGCTTGATTAGCCACTGGCACACAGTACACTCAGAGAGAGGTTGACAGAATGATATCAACAGAGATGGCAGGATGGTGAAATTAAGAGCATCATGAAAAGCTTTGGGTGTCACCTCACCAGTGGTTTGTGCCATCAACCACAGTTGCACTGCATTTTGAACTCACTCATCCAACAGGAATTGTGAAGCATGAGCACCACCTTGCTTCTCTCAAGGAAGTTGTTCAAATATTTGGTAATGGCAAGCAAGGGCCCAAATCTTCTGTGCAAAGTGAGTTCCTTGTCCTCATCATCTGCAGGTGGAATCTGAGCTTCTATGCTCTTCTTGCAAACATGTACATCATCCTCTGCAGGCAGAATCTGGACCTTGACACTCTCCTGACAAACATGTGCTTCTGGGCTTTCTCCATGAGTGTGACTTGTTGAAGCTTCTGGTCTAGGGCTTGGACTCTTTGCTGGAATGTGCTTGTGAACAACACTGAACCCAAATATGTCAAGCCTCTTTTGCCCTTTATTTGCATTCCTGTAACAAGATTGGGTATTTTCTGACTTGCTCATGACATCTGGACCCCTCAAATATTGTATAGGGCACTCTGCAATATGACTCCAGCAACCAGTACTGTCAAAGCAGGATGGTAAGTACCAACCTTTTTGTCTCTTCTTCTTCCAGAGCTTTCCAGGCAGCCAGTCTTCATCATTGACATTATCTCCAAGACTTGTTGCAAAGTCAAACATTCTTTCTTCAAGCTCTTCATCTCCCCAGTCCTCAGCATCAGCTTTTGCATCATCAGCTTCAGCCTCACCAACACCTCCTGCTTCATCCTCCCATGTCCTTTCGTCTTCACTGAGCCCAAATCCACACCACCAATCTTTTTCTGTATGTCTCCAGTGTCTTCCACCTCAGAATTGGCTTCTGATTGTTTTCCCAAGTCTGGGCTTGTGCTTCCCAGAGGGAAGTTCATGCTGTCAGAAGCTGTCTTTGATGGTGTCAAGCTGTTTTTGACCACATTGGGAATGATTGCAGGAGCAACTCGGCATGCAGATTGTTGGCCTTTCAGCCCAGAGATGTTCCTAGGATGCTTCTTTGGTTGGCCACAACCCATATTGATGGTAGCTGGCAGATGTGCACTGTGACAACAACATTTTGTAATTATTTTATTTTATTTATTTATTCATATTTGAGCCCAATTTTTGTAGATTCCTGACCAGATTTGCAAGATCTTTTGATTGCACATTTTTCCGTAATTTTACCGATTTGTTTTGGGTGCCGCCAAATTTTTGGAGGTATTGGAACAAAATTTATCGGGTGCAAAATCGCAACGTAGAAAGATCATTATTGGGACCTAACTATCACAATTCTACTGTTTTTAGCCTCATCTGATCTTTGATCCCCCCCACAAAATTCGACCTTTATTTTTGTCGTGTTTGGCTGTCCCCTACTGTAGTAGGATCGATATGTTGAGTTTGAAGCTTGAAATTCCCATGTACGTGCCTGTCGACGCTGATGATCATGATACGATAGCCGGGCGTCCGGATCCGTTGTCACGTGCAGTCTTTAGGTTGATATAATATGTGAACCGTACTTACATAGATAAGGTACCTTGTAGGCTACCGAACCGTTCAACCAACCCGTTATGCACCGTTTCGGCGAATGGCCGGTGCGATGACTCCATGGGACACGACATAGTACGTATGCCTCATCACAGGAGCGCTGCATATCCAACCTGATATCCATTAGATGCCTTGTACGAGGACCACACTCTCCACCTCCCGCGCACACCAACCCCATGCCTAGGGGCGTGCCTGTCAAGCAGCCGCCCACATCCACCTGCGCCCTCGCCATTCCACACGCGTCTGCCTCTTCATAGGCCTCCTGGCACCGTTAACTTCACGTTTCTCGCGCTTCTGCAGAATGGCGACGCCGCGGTTGGTGCTGCCTAGCCCACGACGGTCGACCTCATCATCAGCCAGACGGCGCTCAGGTCAACATGAGCGGAGAGATGGTGTTGAAGTCGGGCGCGACACGTGAGGTGGTAGAGAGGGTGCAGGACGTCGTTGAGCTTGAGTTGGGTGGGACGCAGGACACCATTGGGCTTGGAATCACGGACACGCGACGCGCTCCATGAAACGAGGTCTTCGCCACACATGTACAGAGGGTGCAGCTCGCGCTCGATGCGGGAGCGATCTACGCAGCGCCCCGGCGGAGCTACAGTCCGCCGCCACCTCCGGTCCCGCCTATACCTCGAACGAAACCGCCAACCTGCTCTCCCCCTATCTCCCAGGCTTCTGCCATGCCGGCGGCCCCGTTCTCATCCGCATCGTCTTTTCCCCTTCCCCTAGCTTAGGAGCAGAAGAAAACTCTTTCGCCCTAATCATCCTCCTGTCTGCGTGGTATACTATTGCGCTGTAACGATTGTTAGCTATAATAGCGGATAACAGCGTAATTGGTAGTGCTTTGGTGTTATAAAGATGCACTGCGACGTTCCTATTCCGCGTATAATAGTTAGCAAAATACGCTTCTGAAAATATTGGTACGTATTACATCGATTCCCTCTGAAATTCCATAGTTATCGATGAGATAGCTCCTTAGCGCAGACCAGATGAACGCAGTGGGCAAGTATCGAGTAACCTAGTGAGTTGCGGACAAAAATCTAGCAGATCAAGCCTGCATCATGAAAAGTGAGTACCTTACAATCCGAAGATCGTCCTTTTGAACTACGCTAACGATGTAGTATATTCCAATTAAGGGCATTCAACATAGCATAGACTAATTTACAGGAAACACCCAGTCATCCTATGTCGACCTCCAGAGCTTGTCTCACATATCCCAGTCATGCCGGGGTAGGATCGGTTCCAAAGTGTCAGCGTCAAACAAGACGTCAGGCTCGCGCAAGTCACCGAAGACGTATCCTGCTGTATGAAGAACGGGCAAAATATCGCGAAGCTGCTGGCGGGCGTCTGGGTGGATCTGGAGCAGGGGCGATATAGTCCATGACGATCATTTGCATAAAACCAAACGCTGGACCCGCCGGCGCGTTCTCAGGACGTAGTAGAGAGGGGCATTGGGCATCGGGCCGTAGTATCGAAGATGGGGAGCATAATTCTCGTTCACAAGGAACTCATGCACTTCTTTGTCGTATCTCGACATGAATTTGATGACGATGATATTTGGAGAGTCAACAAGCTTAGCTTGATAGGTTTCACAAACGACTTGGTCTTCCATAGGTTTCAGATATTCGAAGTGGAAGGTTTGTTTGTCCACGGTGAACGAAGTTGAATAAGGATAGAAGCAGGGGTGTGTTGGCCATTAATAACTCGAGGGATTTTAGACTTGCCGATCCTCTCATAAAACGTTCTCAGTTGCTTGAGGCTCGTACGGAATGCGACAAAGACTCGTGCGGCATCGTAAACTGGTGTGTCTTCTTCAGTGGACGATTCGCCTATCCACATTAGTGAAGTGAGTCGTTCCACAATAAACTTGTCCGTGAATACACCGCCCATGACGCCCAGCCACGGAACCCCGCCGACTAGCATCAGGGTAGGGCTACAACACCTATCGCGGATTTCCGCTCGCTTGAACACATGAGAACAGAACAGAACACGATATAAACAGACTCGCATCTTCCTGAACCCATGATCGTCTCATGGTAATACCAGCTTGCGTGGTAGGATCGCAGCCACCGTCGCCGAGCTCCTGTTTGAGCTCCACAATCAAGAGAGGGATACGTGCGTCGCCCACCATAATCATATAGACACCATCGACGGAGGTTTTGTCGGTATTTGGTTCTTCATGCACCGTCTGTTGCAAGATTTTCTTTAGCCTCTTGCGTATCTCAGTATTGCGCGGTGCCTCCCCCACCGAGCCAACCACGACCGCATAATGGAGGAGCTCTCGAACGTGCCTGATGTCTTGATTGGTAAGTTGGACTTTCTCGTCACGGACAAGATGGAAGAATCCTGCGAAGACAGGGTGAAGTATCTCAAGAGGCGGAGCGACTCGGAAACTTGGGTTTCGGTGGGTAGTGCCCATCGTGGATGGCGCTATGTGGATCAGCCTAGACGATGGGGTACTCCGTAGACTTGGCTCCTTCAAATGGTGACTTTCCTTTGGTCGAAAGGATATTCCTATAGCCTACATTCGGTGTCAGTGGAATTCGGACGAAAAAGGAACTATAGCGCACGCCAGATCTCAGGTGGATCATCCGCCCTATCGTGATGCTTGTCGCGTTCTTCACTCGTATTTTCTCGCTGATAAGTGCTTTCAGCGGCGATGACCAAGTGGACATGATCGTCGTTGTCTATCTGCCCCTCCAGGGATGTGGCGAGAGGACGCGCTAAGGGAATCAACTTGAATGAACTTCTGAGGTTTCTGATGCCCGTCATCCGGCCTTCCTCAAGGGAATCGTCAAGCGAGAGGTTGCTTAGGCTACGAAGTGTCGGTAAATCCGGAAACCAAAAGACGGGCATCCCACTTGCCTGCATAAAGCTGACGCTTATGGGGTCAGCCTGAAACTTGAATTTCTCGCGTAGCTTAGCAGAGAACAGTTCCTGACAACATTCCGAGTCGGCTTCCAAAAGTTGACGAGGGGTCCGGACGCAGCGACGGACGTCATTAGGATGTGATTGGTCGAAGAAAGCCAGTTGACCCGAATGACGTCGTCTTCACTGAATAGAGGCGCGGGAGCCTGCTGAGGTGATGCAGCAGAAGACTTCTAAGACTTGCTCCGTTGGCGTGGACTTGTCATGGTAGTTGAGTTCTCGGGTGTGAACCGTCCTTCGTCTCCGTCTGTACGACACACGTAATGTTAAGGCCATCACCGAATATCCTTTAAGGAAGGCGCACTGCGACTGATGACACTGATGGCCCGAACCTTCTGCACATCGTAGCTTGTTGAGATGAGTATTTATGTGGACATTCTATGTCCTTGTTGGGCGGGAACGTTCCGTTCTTACTGGCAGTGGTTATCCTGCCTTTATCTCAGGCGATGATCAAAACGACATGCAGGCTTCAATTCAAGTATTCTATTCAGAGCTTACTTTACATATGAACTTTAAAAATCCGATCCGATTTCGGTTATCTCATAATTAAATATATGTTTTGACAGGACTATGGTACTTGAGACATGATGTATTGTAATACCAATACGTACTAGTCGTGATGACTATAATTCCGGCGCTACGGGTTCCTATGGCCTTGCAGACATGAATAATTGTTATTCCATGACTATAAGAAGCCTAGGACAACTCAGACTTCTTGACTCCTCCCTTCAAATTCAATATTATCCACGGCGTTCTTGTCTTTGCATGTTGAGGATAATGACATCGTCGATGAGCAATCTCCCTTGCTTAGTAGACCTTTTAGATCCCAATCCGAGACCTTGGACGTCGCCACAGAACCAACACAGTTGCCCAAGTTACATATAACCATTTCTGTACTCCAGGAACTATGCGAACCTATAACAAGACAACCCATATACCCATATATCAACAAGGTGAGGATTTAATCCACAATTAATATGCGTTTTATCTAAAAAAAACTCTTCTCATAGCTTGTAAGTGAACTAGATATCACCGGAGGCGACAAGAAGAAAGTTGGCTACTATGCTGGATTAATCGTGGGGTTTTTTACTTTTAAAAAAATTAGGAGGATCTAATTTTCACTACACAAAGGAATCTCTGTTCTTTGCCACGGAAGCGATGACTATTTTGAAGTAGAGTCACGCTTCTGACAGATCAAGACGCAAACTAGTTCTTTTGATTTTTCTGATGTCATATACGGAAAGAACTGTGTTCTGAATGTTTTGGATATCTTCAGACTGCATCTTCACGTATATCACGACTTCAGCACCGGATAAGTATTCGTTAGATACAACGAACGGGCTGTCCCAGATGACTATTTCAATTGCATTAGCCCTTGGTCCTGCAGCTACTCCTGTTCGATCCAAAAGAATGTGTAGAGGGGTTACGGCGTTTATGCCATTGTTATCTTCCTATCTCTGCTTACCAGCTTGCAGCATGCCTCCCTTCTAATGTCAGGGAACAGCATGGCGAGCAGAATATCTCGGATTGGCACCTTGAGGGATGATTCATGGACAGATTTGAGTGCAGTATGGAGGTACTACACATCTCGCTTCTGCACTGGAAGGTTCCATCACACTTTGTATTCTAAAGTATAGTTTGAACAGAGAAAGTCTAGTACTATTCTATCGAAATTATCGCTTCTAGTGCCCTGATAAAGCTGCAACGCTTTGCCAGAAACTATTTACAGTCGTTCAGCGCATGGTAAATGTGTTATCAGAAAGAAGGATAGCACTTACTTGCATCGCTGAAGGAGAGCGTCCGATGTCGATGTCGATTGCACTACAGGTGCACCAGCTTCAGTTTTGTTAAAAAGCATCTCGACGCGTCCGTTCCATTTATTCCATTGAGGAGTGATATCTGAACTATCAGACTTCACGTTCGGATCAAGTGCCATGACGAAGTTTAGGAATGACTCGGAGAATGCTTTATCAAAAGCCGTATTGTTGAATTGAGGAACACTGTTGATATTTTGTCTGCATTTATATAATAAGAAATCTATTCGATTATCATTGAAATTATTGAACACTTACGTGGGGAAGTAATAACCGACGTCATCTCCATGGTATCCTGGTGGAATAGCAAACTCGCCCTGCAAGCAACAGTGATTAAGCTCGCATATACGGAGCACAGGAATTATTATACCTTGAATGAGCGGCCGTTAAATGCTCGCAGCAAGGAATAGGTTGGACAAATGAAAAGAGCTGAAAGGCGTTAGAATATAAGCTTCATAATCTGTAAGGTCAGAAAGTGACTGACATTCTCCCATCATAGCTATGGCGTCAAATAGCGGTGTCCCCAGACTTTGATATTGAGCAGTAGCGGCAGCAATTTCACGAGATCCAAATTCAGGGAACAACTGGGATGCATAATTCGGTAATTGCAATGTTAAGGCCGTACTTGAATCGACGAAGGTCGCCCCCTCAAACGTATTTGAGACTACCATCAAAACTTGCTAAAAGATACTTGTGTCAAACGCACGTTACAAGAAATGATCTCAATGATATGCTTACTCCGTTTACCTTGCCCTGGCTGAGCAGTTGTGTAGGCCTTTCAGTGATAAACGTTCCATCCACTACCGGCACAAAAACAAAAGTTCCAAAGAACCCACTGCTATTTATTTCAGTATTGGCGGCTTGAAGAGTATTGGCATCGACACTCCGGAGGCAGCTGAGGGTATTTGGAGCTCCTGTACAACTGGAATATTGTCGTAAGCGTCAATCAATAACATTGAATCATAATATTTACTTTGTTTGTGCAATTGTCTCACTGTATAATTTCTTTCTTACGATATTAGAAACACTGTATCGTCTGTTACACCGGAATTCTCACCTCCGGGATTGGGTCATCAAATTGATATTGGGAAGGCAAAAAGATAGAGCTTGTAATCACTCCTCTGAAAAGTGGCGGGGTTGTTTTCCCATCGTTTGCAATGACTTGCTGTAGAACAGATCCGGCACCTTATAGATATGTGTTGATATGGATTTTCAGATTTAACACAAAATGACTGAATAAACCCACCCGCAGACTGTCCCCATATAGTGACTTTAGCAGGGTCACCGCCAAATTTCTCAATCTAGTGAGAAGCTTTAGCTACGAATGAAACACATGGAAATAAATTCGTACATTTTGCTGAACCCATCGAAGAGCAAACTGCTGATCCACTATGAATGATTCCGAGTTAGTTGCTGAGTCCAGTTTATTAAAATTCAACGAACACAATCCCGCATTTAACGCGCCATCTGCCTTGACTTTTGCACCCGGAAGGAAACCAAACACCCCCAGACGATATTGGATAATCACGGCGACAACACCTCCGGAAGCTTCCCGAATGAGATCGTTTCCATCGAAGAAGTCTGTTCCTTGGTAGCCAGATGCACTCCCAGATATGTAACCTCCACTTTCAATATCACGTTCGTCAACCTGAAGTATCGAGGAGAATTGGATTGAAGCTAGCCTCACCCATGAATCCACACGACAACTGGAAGACTTTTCTTATTTACAAGAGTTCCAGGAACGTATACGCTGTGATTGATTGAGTTCGTACATCGGAGAATAGTACATGAGATACTCACTTGAGGAAAAGACAGTCTTCCGACACTGACAAGCCAGCACGTTTTTCTAGTCCAGAACTTCGATTTTGAATAGTTGTGCTATTATTTAGACGATAAGGCGATAATGGTGCGTTTCCGTTGCTAGCTTGAAAGCAGGCATTTGGTTGAGCATTGGCTTGTTGAACCCCAGGTGTCGGTGAAGGGGCTTGGGGTGCACGCCAACGAAGATTGCCTATGAATGACTGCACTTAGTCTGAGTGATAAATGCTGAGAAATGTGGACTCACCGACGGGTGGTGCAGCAAACCGTATACCAAGGAACTGCGTATTTCCAGTTTCTGCATTCAAAGCTCCCTGATATTTTGTATATCCAAGATCGACTATGCTCGAAGCTGCGTCTGAAGCTGCATCGTCAGTAGCACGCGTCGTAAGACTAAATGCTGAGCTATATGCAAGAGAAGCAATCAGGAATTTGAGAAGTAACATGGCGAAAGGTGATTCTTCTCTGGAAATTTTTAGTGAAGGACCAGGGACTTAAATATTCGTCGTTCTTGGTAATGAGGTTAGCAATGATACATTAGAACGATACTACTATTCCGCGGGCCATATTGTGGAGGATACAGTGGGGCTACATGGAAATACACTGAGTATTCTCGGGGTCCATCGTGCGTTGTGCATCATGCAGGCGTAGTAGAAGCTCGTCGGGTCCATGAGACTCGCGATCACTTCTTCAAATTTTCCTGTAAGAAAGCGAAGTAACGCCGGCGTTCCGAGCTGTTACATATGTTACTCATATGAATAAGCATACACAAGCGGCGCGCTAACACGACTGGACAGAAATAACATTTTCATAAATCCCCGGGCCGTTATAATAAAGCAGGTCTTACTAACCAGTAGGCCTTATCATCATTGACCTTTGTTAGGTCAGGAGAATCCTAGAGGTCGGAGTGGAAGTGGATCGGTAGGTGAAGAAAGAGCTTCGAAATATTCGAAGCTTCTGTGATGAACGAAGTATTTACAAGAGAAGAAAAGGAAATCATCAATCTCGAGGGCGTACCTACAGATATGAGCCTTCCGCAAGCCTTCTATCAACAATTGTCGCCACCCAATTCCTCCGGAGTCCGAACTTACAAAAGGAAATAAAAATCCTAAAAAAAGAACGGACATAAGCGCCATGTAAACAAGGGACCACATCTATGATAAGGGAAATGCTTCGCTGCCCAAATCCGTAACGACAGGAAATCTGCAGCTTATAAATAACAAAGCATAACTCCAGATGAGATAATTTTATATTTCTACACTGGCAGGATTCTTAAGGCTAGATATCATAGAATAGCACCATGATATAAACTAGTCCGGACATCACCTCAGTGCATCTCTGTTATTAGATTCATAAATTTTAAACAAACCTTGTTGAAAGAGAAGCAACGGCTTTACTGGATTATTACTGGCTAGATAAAGCTCGAACTCCGTGCCAAACGTAATCGTTCACCGCAATTTCAGCGGGACAAAGGGGATATCCCTCAGGAAGCCCGTTCACTCGCACTGCTCCAGCAGCGCGTCCGAGGTCAACATCGGCATTACGACCGGCTCACCCATCTCGGTCCTGTTGAACAACATTTCCACACCTCCATTCCCCCTATTCCATGCAGGGGTGATGTTGGATGGGTCAGATTTTACGTTCGGCACGAGTGTTATGACAAAGTTGAGGAAAGACTCGGAGAAGGCGTGGGTGAAATCCGTGTTGCTGGATGGCGGCATGCCGTTAGTATTAAGCCCTTAAGTAAGAGTAGTAAGAATTGTGATCGTGCAAACAGAAAATACAATCATATTATAAGGGTGCCCACCAAACGTTCGCGGTACGAATACATCGAGCAAACAAAAATAGCTGCAAATCACCCTTGAATGTAAGGTTTCCGGGAAATATCTCAAGGAGACGTACTGACTTTCTCCCAGTCTGAAGCGCCGAAAATAGGCACCCCAAGGCCCTTATACACCACGACGGGAGCTGCGGTTTCTCATGAATTCAACTGGAGAAAAGGCTGCGAGATATGATCAGGTAGCTGAGCTGTTGTCCCGGTGCTTGGATCGATGAAGTGTTCCCCCTCGGAAGCGTTCGTGAACGCCATGGAGACTTCCTATAAAGATCATTATCTCAATCGTCGTGCGCAAGAGGGAGGACTATTCAGGAGCGCAATTACCCCGATCACTTTACTGCGAGGGTCATTCAGTAATAAATGTGCCTTCCGCAACTGGATCAAAAATGATTGCTCCAAAGAACCCGCCGCTGATGATGTCAGCGTTCACGGCCTGAAGTAATTTGACGACGGCATTCTGAAAGCAGCCTAGAGAATCTTGAGCTACTGAATAGCTATTGTTTCGTGTAAGTAAGAATTAAAATAAGTTTCTGTGCAAGAGCACTTACCCTGCTCCCACAATGGTTTCGCTGCATTCTTTTATCTCTCTCCAAGTCGGTAATCGACCCACTAATGCTGAGCGAGTAGGTACGCTTACTTCAGGAATCTGGTGATCAAAACCAGTATTGGGGCGAGAAAGAGAAGCTCGTAAATGCACCTCTGAAAAGCGGTGGTGTGGTTTTGCCCTCCTTAGCAACGACTGGCTGTAGAACGGAGCCAGCACCTTGAGAGTTGAAGTGAGTTCGAGAGTTTGCGAGTAGACCATGACAAAGGCTACCGGCAGATACTCCCCAGATAGTGATTTTTCCTTGATCACCGCCGAACATGCTGATCTAGAGAAAGAATGAGCACTTAATTAACACTATGTGAATTAATGGATATATTCATAAGCCGCTGAAACCAGCGCAGAGCGAATTGTTGATCCACTAGATGAAAACGTCATGTCAGTGTCGAACTTCCATAAAAAGAGAATATAATGTGACGAACATAGCCTAGCATTCAATACGCCATCTGCTTTAACTTCTGCTCCTGGCAGGAATCTAAATAAGCAGAGACGATATTGTATGATGACAGCTACTACGTCTCCAGAGACGTTTCGATCCCATCGAAAATATCTATTCCCTGAAAGCCAGATACACTCCCAGTGACATAACCTCCATTGTTTGCTAAAACACTTAGCTCAAAGAATTGAAGAAAAATAAACACTTGTCGCACGCGTGAATTCGTACGAGCATAGGAAGGTATTTCTTATCCTTGGCTCCAGGGACGGACACGCTGTTTTAAAAATTATGAATGAGCGATACTTTCTCTCTGGATCGTATGGAAATACTGACTTCACGAAGAGACAATCCTTTGACTCCGACAAGCCATCAGGCTGCTACAGTCCAGGCGGACTTCGTCGCGTCTGAATGGTCGCGTATTTGTACGAAAAGACGAAGCTGGGGCCAGCTGAAGCTCTCTCGCAAAGATTTCCTGATAAATATTTGAGTAAGCACAATGACATGATCGAACGAAGTCGAAGACTACTCACCTGTTGGCGGTGCAGCGAATTGCATACCGGGGAACACTCAAAGCTTTCCCATAACCAAAGGTCGACTATTTTCGCAGAAAAGCTAATTGCAAGTATCTAGAGGTTGAAGGTAAAGACTGCGAAAGGAGTGATGAGGTTGTTGAGCATTAGCATCCTGCAGCGCAAGGACCTTGGTAGCTATTGCTGCGAAGGAAGCTGCAGGAAACCTAGGACTTCCTCATTGTTACCCCTTAGGGCCTTACGTCCAATGCTCTAAATGGCTAGCTGAGCTGTGATTGGTGACCGGTGACCTTTCAAGGCGGGGTTAAGCTAGGCACCCCCAGGCCACTGGGAAGAACGAGGGTGTCATCGCGGAGCTGAACGGCTTGTAGTCAGAATGCATTAGTCGCTGGATTGAATCTATTGTGAGCCAGGATTTTGGCTAGGATATTGTCAATAAAGTTGAACCGATGTCCAAGCTGACTCACTCGGAGTTACCGGTCCTGCCAGCGGTCCATGTCTTGCACACCGAACATAACCATGTGCGTCACACTGTCACTTACATAATCAAGTTCTGTTACATACCCGGAAATGTTTTCCTCTCTTCACCATTTTATGGTCTATTCGCGAGAGCTTGTTCACTCCCGGTTTAATCTTCATATTCGTTCTGTACAAGAGACACGGGAATGAAGATACAATACCTGCTGTAACAAACCATGGGCATCAGGGGAGATTTTGACATTCTATGGAGATTGGCACCATTTCTGGATTCCACCAGTCCTCGAAAGATGATGCCTAGTGCTCGCTGGCCCTGAAACATACATCACCGATTTTCAAACTGCATTTACCATTCCCGACTGTTGCATCACATCTGAAGAGAAATGCACTCTTGTCACTCTCCTCGTCGCTATACACACCAGACCTTACTTCGAGAACCATGCTGAGCATAAGCTTTGATCATTGCTGTCGTTGTGCTCACTGGCAACTCACTGGAGTCATAGGTTGTAGAAATGAGTTATTTTCTGTAACTGTCGACCGAGCAAGCCGCCCAAAGGCCTTACAATCTGCGCTCAGTGTTATTAGGCGAGATAGCTTCCGAAGCCCCTTGTCCGTACAAGTACGGGCATTGTCGGCCATACCATTCCTCAAGCCTCCCCAGCGCTATGCTCAGAGCAGCTTGCCTCGCATTGGTGCTCCTTCCAGCTATTCAAGTCGCTTTTGCGCTCAACCCTCAAAAGTCGCAAAATGGCACGGCCTCCGTCCTTGCCTGTTCCGAAATACAAACCGCACTAGGGAGCATTGTCGTGCAGACCGTCGGCGTGGAATACACCGCAGGCGCCGTGGGCGCATGGAACCTCGTCAATGCGCAGGACACTCCAACATGCATCGTATTTCCGCGCCAAACGAGCGACGTGCAGACCACGATGAGGGCCATATTTAAGTATAAGGCTCAATACGCGGTGCAGGCAGGGGGACATAGCGCGATGGATGGATGGAACACGTGCGTGCGTGTTCTGGTCGACTTCATGGTTATGCTGATCGGTACATGTCGCATTCAGTGTGGAAGAAGGGGTCCTTGTCCTCTTTTCGCATATGAAAAGCGTGTCATACAGCGCGACGACGGACACGATCACGCTCCAGCCCGGTGTGCACTGGGCAGACGCGGTGACTGCCCTCGAACCCCTAGGTGTTGCACCTGTCGGGGGTCGTCAAGGGTATGTTCTTTTACTCTTCTGAACACCTATCCATTGCTGAGTCTTCTATCCTATCCAGTGACGTAGGCACGGGATATCTCCTGGGCGGGGGTCTGAGTTTTCTTTCGCCCGCCTACGGCTTCGGAGCTGACTCCTTCAAAACCCTCGACGTCGTCCTAGTCACTGGGCAGCTCGTCACCGCCACAGCGCACAACGCGTACTCGGACCTCTTCCGTGCCCTCAAGGGGAGTGGTAACCGATTCGGCATCGTCACTCGATATGAGCTCTATGCCGTCCACACTGGGACTAAAGAAGATAAAATGTGGTTTGGGGGATCGATAACGGTCAGCTAATCATCTACATTTGTGTGGATAACCATCTGAGTTGGCTTTATGCACGCAGTACCCCGAGACATCGTTCGATGCTTTGCTGAACGCAACCGCCAAGTACGTTTCCAATGTGAAAGACCCGAAAGCAGGTATTTTGTATTCTCGATGTCTCTTCCCTGCTCATGCTAAGATCCCCCGCAGTGCTGCTAGTCGCTTTCGTAGACATAGTCGTCACCTCAGTAGCCCAGGTCGTCCTCTTCTACAATGGCACCTCACTTCCGCCCAGCATCTTCGGCGACTTCACCTCCATCCCTTCCCTCACGACTTCCCTCACACCAGTCAGCTACTTCGATATGGCCAACACCCTGCCTCCCGGCAACGAGCGTGGCAGCGCACAACTCTTCGGTGCCTCCGCTTTCACCGGCAACGTGCAGCTGTATCAGGATGCCCGTGTGCACTGGGCGAACTTCAGCCAGGCATTCAGCACTGAGCTAGCGATGAGCACACTCGCGTTCACGCCGGTGCTGCAGCCGCAAATCGATGCGGGTCGAGCAAGGGGCGGTAACGCCATCGCGCCACCATCTGGGGGCTACGCCGCTGTCCAGCTCGCAAAGACACTGGTGCCCGGTATCCCCGCGATACCGCGCGACCTGGATGAGGGAAGCCAACTGCTCTTCCGCCAGTGAGTGCTCTCTCCATTTCAATGACTGCTACGCTGATCCTCCGACGCCACGCAACCAGGGTCCCGCCCTCCCCGGGACTGCCGCTGTTCATGAACGAATGCGATCTGAAACAGAACGTATTCGCGACGTATGGAGATTATGCATGGCTCAAGCAGGTGTACGCAAAGTACGATCCGACTCGGTGAGTAATCGTGCATCGTGGGCCAATGATTTGCCTATCTTTTAATATGGACGTATGCTCACACGCACGTAATGCGCCATTAGGTTCAATGTGGAGCATACCAAAGGACCTTTGGGGCTTTAGGGTGTACTGTATCATTTGTGGATTGGAGACTGTCATTGGGATGTTTAATTCCATCAGTTGGGATGAAATTGATCTTTGCCTTTGTCGCGACACGTGCATTTTCCGATGTTTGACCTGAAGACTCCGGACGACTGATAAGATTCTTACTCTTCTGTTCTTACGATCCCATCTAAAGTGGGTCTGATCGTCCTCCATCCCGGAACTGAAGGAGTTACCCGGTTTGTATGGCATGCTATTTATGGCCATATCCTCGCTTCGAATATCAGCGCCCGAACAAACTCCGTTCATATTTATTTTTGACTGACATCACCATGCTCTCATGAATGCATCTTCTGCTGGCGAGCAATGCACACAACCTCTGTCATCATGCGCTTCTTTCTGCGGTTTACTGCTCCTCTGGTTATCGGTGGTTTGGGCTCCCTAGCGTGCGCGTATAGCGCTACCACTCCATCTCCCGACGCGTTAAGAACATGTATCCAACTGCAGTCGCGGTTGGGCACTGAGATCGTCCAGAGTTCGGGATCTGCTTTCCTGGAAAGTGCTACCAACGCATGGAGCCTTTTCAACACCGTGCAGCGACCATCGTGTGTCGTCTTTCCTACGAATGCATCTCACGTCCAGACTGCTATGAAAGCAATATATCGTGACAACGTCCGCTATGCGGTGCAGGCCGGGAGTCATACTGCGATGACTGGGTGGAACAAGTACGTCCTTCGACTTCCTCGATTTCGTATCCACCTGTTGATTCGAGCAGCGTTCAGGGCGGAGTGCTCATTACGTTCTCCAACATGACAAGTGTCTCATATAACACCACGAAGGACACCATCACCCTCGAGCCCGGTGTTCACTGGGGAGATGCGGTCGCCGCCGTGGAACAATTCGGAGTTGCACCCATGGGCGGACGCATAACGTGAGCATACACTTCTTCCCATCGATGCAATCTATGAAAGCTAATAATGAAACTTACATGGTAATTAGTGGCGTGGGCACTGGTCTTCTGCTTGGCGGGGGCCTAAGCTATCTCGCTGCTGAGCATGGGTGGTCCGCCGACGCCTTCCGCGAGGTCGACGTGGTCCTCGTTACCGGCAAGCTCGTAACAGCTACCGCCACGAACAAATATGCCGACCTCTTCCGTGCCTTGAAGGGAGGTGCCAACCGCTTCGGCATTGTCACGCGCTACGAGGTAGCAGCCATACACACGGGAACGAATGCCGACAAGAATTGGTTTGGGGGGCTGATAATGGTGTGTTTTCTCTATAATCTTCTGATATTTTCTCAAGACTTCACCATCGTCTGACTGTATTTCCACTTCTCGATTTCTGCAGTATCCAAATTCGTCAGCAGAAGCAGTCATCACGGCCACAGCTAATTATGTGCGCAACGTGGATGACCCAAGGGCAGGTACGTGATATTTTAAGATTTTGTTCTATTTTTAGCTTATAGAGATCGACAGGTATGCTGGTGGCCCTGATAAACACCGCATTTGAAGGTGTTCTGAGCACTAGCCACATCGTCACTCTGTTCTTTCGCGGAACCGAGCTCCCCGCCAGCATATTCGGAGAGTTTCTGTCAATCCCGGCTTCTGTGAGTCTAATAGGGCCTAGCAGCTACGCCGAGGCTGCGAGCTCCTTAGGGTCAGGTGATACCCGTGGATTTGGGCAACTGTTCGGTGCATCCGCATTCAATGGCGGCGTGGACCAGTACATGGATGCGTGGGGGCATTTCAATAACTATACGCAGACGTTCAAGGATAGCTTTAATGCTACTGTGCTTGCGTTCACGCCCATCCTCAACTCGCAGATTCTCGCGAGCCGTGCGAGCGGCGGAAATGTGATAAACCCGCCTCTTGGCTCATACGCTGCTATTCAGGTGCAGACCCAATTCGCGCCAGGGTTGCTCACCATTCCGCCAGAGCTTGAAAGAGGAAGGCAGCTTCTTTTCTCCCAGTTAGTGACTACGCTCCCTTGTTCTTGTTCTTGTACTGCGACGCTAATACTCTTCACTGTCAAACAGAATACCTCGCTCACCTGGACTGCCCTTATACATCAACGAATGCGACGCGAGCCAAAACGTATTTGCTACATACGGAGACTTCGAATTCTTGAAAAGCACATATGCGAAGTACGATCCGACTCGGTGAGTCACGCCGCTTCTTTGCCAGTGCCTCCTGTTTGCGTTATTTACCAATAGCCTCGCCTTGTTGTGCTTTAGCTTTAACGTGCGCAATACGCAGGGCCCGATTGGTCTCTGATTCACCTCCATTTCGGAGTTCTTTGATCGATTTTAATATAAATAGAGACTACGGACCGCTGTGGAATATAAATTCCTGATATTAAGCTGATACACGTTAGATGCTGCGATATCGGCTAAGGTTTCCTTGCACTGCATGATTCATAAAGGACGCTTTGAATTAGCTTCAAACATATATTGCTGTGCCCACATACAGAGACCTTCCCGGGTATGTAATGAGCCCATTCCATGCCCCCAAGAGGATCATCGCACCTCCTCTACAATACGTAATATCAGTCATGATGCTTCTTCACGACTTACATCCATTACCACTCTCTTCCGCCGGCAAACCCTCAAGCCCGCTAGTGTTCGTGAGTAAAAACATTCCACTCCCTAGTCCGCACAGCGTCCGACAGATAAAGAACAGCAAGTCAATGTGCAAACGGGCGCACGTTCGTGTCCGCATGCGGAAGGTACGCGCCAAGCACGGGCCGACACCCACTCGTTCTCCTCCCTCACCCGTTTTAGCACGACTGTGGGCTGCTATCGCAGTGCCACCGCCAGATTCTCTGTTGAACGTGCAACTGGAATCGCAGCATACCGTTCTGCGGGCGTCTCAGAACCCCAAATGCTTCTTCCTCGGGTGTCCTTACGTCCCCGAACGAAGCGCAGAAGTGTCCCAAGTCAAACGTCTGAAGGCACACGTGCGGCCCTGGCTAGCAAATCGTTTATATCCCGCAGGATGCAGTGAGAGCGCTAGTGCGGTCTTTACCCATCCGCC
Source organism: Nidula niveotomentosa (assembly GCA_036937135.1). Classification (NCBI taxonomy): domain Eukaryota; kingdom Fungi; phylum Basidiomycota; class Agaricomycetes; order Agaricales; family Nidulariaceae; genus Nidula; species Nidula niveotomentosa. The sequence goes on from JASFDE010000038.1 coordinate 22,019, forward strand.
CCCGCGCTCAGGCTCTGGCGAGTAGCAGCAGCATCACTTCGCTACTACACTTACGATTCAACCATGATCGAGCTCATCCCCGACCTCTTCTCCCTTCAGCTTCCCCCCGTCTCCGTCCTCTCCTTCGCGGCTCTCGGCGCAGCATACCATTTCCTCGCGCCGCGCTACCCCACCCCGAAGCAGGTGTCATGGATCATTACGACTATCTCCAGCTTTCTCATGATCGTCGCATGTGTGCCGTTCGTTTACGACTACGTTACGCATGGAGGAAGTGTGAAGCACATTAGAACGCTGCCGCAATTCGCAGTGGGCGCGAGTCGGTTCTTCCAGGCGTATCTTGCTGCGTATGTCGTTTTCTCCTGTGGTGATGTGCGTGGTCGCTGACAGTAAAACTTGCTGGGTGTAGGGACCTGGCAATGGGCGTGGTGTACTATCGGGACCAGCTGTCCCCGCTCACGGGGTGGTTCCACCATATATTCTATATCTTCGTGGTGGAAATGGCGGTTCGACGTTCATGGAGCCACATATTCTGTTTCTGTGCCGTCATGGAGGTAAGTTATCTTCCAACAACGATAATCCGGCCGACCTCTGATCACGACTCTCCACCCCGCAGATCCCGACCTTCATCCTTGGCATCATGGCCCTGCACCCGCACCTCCGCTCCAACCTCCTCTTCGCCCTCGTCTTCTTTGCGACACGCATAGCCCTGCACGTCGTGCTTGCCGTCTCCTACTTCCTCTCGGACAACCGCACGCACGCAACGGGCGGGTCGTACATCCCAGCCGGCATACTCGTATCCATCTTCCCCCTACACGCGATGTGGTTCTGGGGTTGTATCCAAGGGTTCAAGAAGCGCGCCGCGAAGAGGAGGGAGGCGGAGAATGCGGTGGGGGAGCCAACAGTTATTGCGCTGGATGTGTATTCTGTGGATACGAGTGCGACTTCAAGCGTGGAAGATCTTCGGTCAATATCACCCCCAGAGATGAACAAGGGGGACGAAGATAGAGATACGCTATCGATGTCGTCGTCATCGATACAGGAGCGCGCGGCCATGCACTTGGCGCAAGCAAGGCGATTACCTATGCGTGTCCCGGAGAGGTATCTTGATACCACTCGAGATGTTGCGATGGACGACAGTGGGTGCCCGCTTCCTACGATAGAGGAAGCGCAATCGTCGGCGCGGAGAGGATCTCGCAGGGAGAGGATGTTTGATTTTGTGGGGCTGGGGAGGGGGAGCAAGCAGAGCCAGTAGAGAACTTTGGTTTGTCTAGTGTATTTTACTTACTGTAATATGATATTCATTTTGTATACCTATGTAGACATTTGTGGGCTTTATGTTGTCACTTGGGTTTTGTAGCGGAACGATATTATACCCCACTATATTATGAATGACATGCAATTGGATACCGATGGAAGAAAGAGAATGTAACAGGAGCAATATCGACAGCAGATCGGGGAATTTTTAATTCTGTATCATATATGATATATCCCCGAGCTCTCTCCGGAAGCGATCCCGCGCCGTATTAGGAAACGTTCGTTATTGGGGTGAGACAGAAGAGTGAACGGTGGTTAGTAAGCTTGAGCATTCGCGTGAAGTGGATGCTTACTCGCGGATAGCTTGCCGAAAGAATCCATCACCGTCTGCAAGAGCATTCAGGTAAGAATGTAAATTCTATCAAAAACGAAGCGCATGATTTGCACATGAGGAGTTATTTCGGATACTGCGCATGCGCCGTTCCGTGGTGCGTGCATATCTGTATGTCGTAAGCTTGAAACAAAAGCCTTTCAGAGAGATTGGCCACCTTCCTTGCAGCAGTCGATCTACAAAGATTGCCGATATCCTGCGTTCGTGCTTCGTTCATGGTGCTGCGAAGCGTGTTGGGCAACCGCTCCGACGGCGAGCAGCGCGCTCGCGTCCCGATTTGGAAGCGCGTGCGGGGGGTCCATACGAATCGGGATGCCGGGACCGATGCCAGAGAACATATTTCCCACGGCATCTCGGCGCTTATACACAATTTGCAAGCAGTCCGTGCTACGTCGGCAAGCGTCATCGTTCATGCGTCCGTCCCTGGTTCATCCCACTGTCCCACTGCGACCTGCGCAACACATCCCTGGCTTCTAACAAAACTTTCTAATGTTTTTATAGGTTATATGGCTATGGAGTCTACTACAGTATACGAATAAAGAGTAGGATATGCCCGTAGTGCAAAGTTTCTAACTATCGATGACCAGGAGTGGCGCGGATATGGTTCCGCCTCGGCGTCGGCGATCGATGGTGGAAATTGCACACATAGGTGTCGACACTACCGTTCAGCGTTTCAACAGGCTAATAGTTGCCGGAAACTTTTTGCGTCGCATAAGCTCTCCTACGCCATACGACACTATCTACAGATTATTTAACAAGCTCCGAGTCAGCTCTGCATTAGCATAATATCTCTTTTCTTTTCCTCCTCCTCCGCCCCCTTCCCACTGCTTATCCACCATGAACAGTAGCGCGCGGCCAGCTGATTTCTCTCCAGATGCTACCGTTGAGAACACACCGCGCTCGTCCTTCACACTCACCGAGAAACCCTCGCGGATTGACCTCCAGCGATTAAAGAACAAGCCATCGGGGAGTGAGCTGAAGGGTCGCCAGCCTCTACCTCATGTGTCCCTCGAGCAGGAGATCAGCCAGGACGAGGAGGAGTTCGAGCGGTATGGCGGCGATGCCTTGGATGAGCCCGCGCCAAAGACGCCTGCGCTCGACACCCCTATTATATCCTTACCCCCGCAGGACCCGAATATGGTCACTTGGGACGGACCGGACGACCCTAAGGACCCGCAGAACTGGTCTGTAGGGTATAAGTGGCTTATCACGGTACTATGTATTGTCATGACGGTCAATGTGTACGTCATCCGGTTTCTTGCTCTTCTGTATACCCAAGATGTTCATAGTTAATTCGATTTACAGTACATTCGCATCCTCAGCACCATCAACAGCCTCGCAGCGCATCATCCGCGAATGGGGCATCTCCAGCGAAGTCTCCTACCTCATCACAACGACCTTCCTGCTCGGCTACGTCTTTGGGCCGCTCGTCTGGGGCCCTGGCTCCGAGCTCACGGGTCGTAAGCCCGTCTTCGTCGTCGCCATGGTGAGCTATACGCTCTTCATTCTCGGGCAGGCTCTCGCCCCGAATATCGAGACACTCCTTGTCACGCGCTTTTTCTCTGGATTCTTCGCCGTCGCGCCGCTCACAACTTGTGGTGGTGTGATTGCGGATATGTGGAGCGCAGAGGGACGTGGGGCGGCCACGAGCTTGTTTACCACAGGTGTGTTTTTGGGACCTGTATTAGGACCGATCGTGTCTGGCTTGTGAGTTGTTTATTTGCCCCTATATCGAGAACAGCGTACTAACCCCTCCGTGCAGCGTCGTCGATAGCTCCGCCTCCTGGCGCTGGGTCTTCTGGGTCATGTTCATCTTCGCCGGCGTCTGCACCCTCATCATGCTCTTGCTCCTCCCCGAGACCTATGCGCCCGTCCTGCTGAACAAGAAGGCCAAGCAGCTGCGCAAGGCCGACCCTGAGGGCACGAAGGAGCTCTACGCCGAGCATGAGAAGCAGGACTGGTCCCCGATGGGCATTGTGCACCGCACAATCTTCCGCCCGTTCAAGATGCTCGCGATGGAGCCGATTTTGGTGCTTATCACGGTGTATTTGTCGTTTGTGTATGGGATGCTGTTTTGTCGTACGTCTCCTTACGCTTCCCTGCTATCCAACACAAACTGATTGGCTTCTATGTGCAGTATTCCAGGCCTTCCCCATCATCTTTGTCAGAAAGCACGGCTTCACTCTCGCTGAAGACGGGCTCATGTTCATCGGCGTCGGCATCGGGACTACCCTCGGTTCTTTACTCAACTTCCTTCTCTCTAGGCACTACCCACAGCTCATCAAGAAGTGGAAGGGATTCCCGCCCCCAGAGGAACGCCTGTACGGCGCCATGATTGGCAGCCCCCTGTTGGTAATTTCATGCTTCTGGCTCGGATGGACGGGGAACTATTCGAGTGTGCCGTGGTATGTCCCTGGCCTGAGTACGATTGCGATTGGCATGGCCATTAGCTTGATTTTCATGTCCTTCTTGGTGTGTATTTTCTCTTGACTTGTCTATTCCTCGATGATTCTTATGGAATCAACTACAGAGCTACCTCGTCGACACATACCTCATGTTCAGCGCCTCCGCTTTCGCCGCCAACACTGTCATCCGCTCCGCCGTCGCTGCCGCCTTCCCGTTGTTCACCGTGCAGATGTTCACTAACGTACGTTTATTCATCATTCCCGTATCTCACTTATACTCACACCCCTTCCTCCTTTAGCTCGGCGTCAACTGGGCCGCATCGCTCATCGGCTTCCTCGGGCTCCTTTTCGCGCCTAGCCCTTTCCTATTCTACAAATACGGCCCTGCCATTCGCACACGGAGTACCTTCGCGCCTTGCATTGTAAGCACCTCTTTTATTCTGGTTATAAACGGGATTGCTGACACTGATACTCGTAGGATCTTAAAATTGCGAAAGCACTCAAAGCAGAGGAAGATGCTAAGACTAAAGTTGGGTCGGAGAAAGTATAACATATCCAATTAACGACGGAAGAAGAAGAATGAGCAATAACAGCAGTATCAATCATCGCCTCGGTCCCCAGCACGCACTATTACTATAGAAATTATGCATTACTCGTTATCGTTATACACCAGTAGATAGGTTTTCCTCCTCATGCTTCCTTCCTTTCAGCTTTCGTTCTTGCTGGACACATTCTTTCCTTACTTTATTTTACCCATGGGACTAGGAGCTGTCAGCAAAGGACAGCAAGTAGTAGCAAAAAGAAGCTTAACAATGTATCCAATAGGTTTCTCCAACGTCGATGCTATACGTACTCAGTATATATATACTTACATACTAATCACGGTCATTATACATTACGAGTCCGGAATGCTAATTATTTAAATATTTATGAATATTAGTGATAAGTACCCGTCGACGCACTCGAAGAGATGGCTCAATGTCTTTGATACATATCTAAAGTGTACGAAAAATGCATTATATTCCAAATTATAAATGCCACACGATAAGTAGATGGATGTCCATACGGTATCTACAGTCCATAATGATGTATATGCAAAGTCCTAATGCCAATGATGATTCCCAGCTCTTCAGCTAAATGCACGGTGCATACCCCATCTTCCACGGCAGATCTTCCGAATCTTACAGCATCTGGATGTCATCTGCCTCCTTTATCCACCGCTCGTACAGGCGCGGGTTACCAGCCCCGGCAAGCGTCAGGTGCGGCAGCTCCTCGCACTTCCTGAAGAACTGCTCGAAGGTCGGCGACACCTGGATGTGGATCTCTAAGGCGGAGGAGCACTTCATGTGGAGTCACACGGCGGCAAGGGCGTTAATGTTGGCTACAGTTGTGCTGGTGAGAGCAAAATGGGATTCATCCGCCTTGGGGAGGGGGGGGGGGGTGGAAGATGGCGAGGGTGCGCAAGTAGTGGAAGCGATGGATGTAGGAAGATAATGTTACGTTGTCTGCCTGGGAGGAGGGTTATTAGTCGGGAATATAGGATGAAAAGGAGTAAGGCGTGCAATACAAAGCTCCAACACTGTGACAACATGCATGTATTCCTCCAACGAGCGGAGCATCTTCACCTGACCGACCTCCACCAACAAGTGCATAACGAACATCAACGGCGCGGTGCACATGGTGACTTTCTTATCCTCCTCCACCCTGCTGAGCCACCGCACCCGGCTTACGCTTCCCCGAAGAGACCCCACTATCTTCCCCATGTCACCTACGAGCGTGTGCAGCTGTAGTTGCGCCGTTTCTTTCAGGAGGTTCCTAGCCAGGTCTGCGCTCCGCCAGCGCACGTCTAGCGCATGCAGGAGGTACCGCTCCTTCAGTACGCGCGCGAGGGCACGCTCGTCTGCAGGACACGAGCACCAGTGCAGGTACTCGAGATGCCCGCTGCATGGAAAGGAGATGTCCCCGCGCGGAAGGTGAGGCTCGTGAGGTGGGGTGGAGCATGCAGCGCGTGCCTGAGGAGGAGGAAGGGCGTAGAGACGATATGTTCGGGAGGGAGCGATAGTGAGCTGTGACGCAATGCCGGCAATAGGCTGGCCGCGCGCGAGGGAAGGGAACGTACGCGTATGCAGAGAAGACCTGATGGAGCGTTTGAAGCGCGAGAAGGCGATGAGGTTGAAGATATGCGAGACGGTGAGGAGGGCGAGTGCGCCCCGGTCTTGGGAGGGATGCAGGTGCGCAAGTAAGCGCCGCGGACAATGAGGACGTGGGAGGAAGCGAGGAGGGGCTTGCTCTCCCTGCGGTGGGTGATTGCGGTTTGGGGCACATGAAGGGTTCACCCAAGGGCGCGCGCGAGTAGGTTGATAGGGATGCACCAGGCGAAGCCCACTGGAGGCTACGTGGCAGAGTGCCTGCCGCTGTTGCTATTGCCGGTGGAAGGAGCTTTCTGGGGCAAAGACATGACAAAGGACGACGACCTGGCTCAGAGCGTACTGTGGACCGTGCATGGTGCATTGAACAGTGCTGGCGTACGACCTAGGTCTGATAAAGTCTTCAAGCTCTCAAGCATCAGGTCAGAAGGATTTTGTGCCACAGTCGTGGCAGTAGAAAGCCGGTGAAAAGTATGGAAGGTCTTGGAGAGATGTGACAAGCTCTAGGATCTTGCTAGGGTCGCGAGGGGAAAATGTAGCTCCATTTTTGAGAGTTGAAGAAGATATCATAGGAAGATTTAGCTCCCGAAATCCTATCCTCACTCGCTGAGGCTGAGATCTGACTCGCACGGCGATTCAAGGGAGTGGCGAGTCGAAACAAAGGCCTGAGAATATCTTTCGGCAATGACCGGTCAATGTAGGCAGCGTTAACAAACCGATGTAAATAATTCATTTTCTCGTCACTCCGACTCCCCGAGAGTCGAGAGGCGTTGGCGTTCGTATCTCCGTCTTCCATACCAGGCCCATCGAACATCGAACACTCCAAATCGATCATGTTGTGCTTGAACTAACTCATGATCCTCTACTTTTGCGACGACATCAATCGTAGGATATTGCCTTCCTCATATCGAAACGCCGTTGAATGTACGTGTTAGGTTGCAATAGGAATCAGGTCCTTCATTACCACCTACAACCATTTGTTAGTTGGCAGGGGTGTTTTTGCAGACGTTCTGTGCGCGATCTAACCTATGGTGAAACCGGTATTTCATTTGCAAACATTGATCGAACAGCCGGATCTACAATAAGGTGTGTTACAGTATCCAGCGCCAGTTCGAAGTGCCATATTCCTTCTTTCGACAATCTTAGTCGATCGTTCTCGTGTTCGAAACGTTTTTGTATCAATTCTTCCCATCTATCTGGACTTTGACAGCAAAGGGTGTGACCGTTGACCCACAACGTGCGTACGTGCACGTCATAATTCTTGCACCTAAATGGTACTCGTGAGCGGCGAGTCTCTTAATGATATGAAGGTTTTCTGATTAGGACAAGGACTCCGTAAAGATCTTCTGCCTAGCGTACAGCGTACTTTCTGTCTCAGAAATCACCCCTTTCGCCTCTGGGACGATGCCTAGATGACATTGTGAGAAGAACTGCATGTTCTGCGATCATGCAGACTTGACATATCACAATTAGAAGGCTAGTTGTTTATCAGATGTGATTATTTTTGCATTATTGGAACACAGTGCCGGCAGAAGATTGATATGACTACAGCAGCTGTAAACCAAGAGTTCCATATTTCTTGTAGACCCAGGGAAACAGCAGAACAATCGATTTGACTTCAGCATTATATCGAGAGTTCGTGCATCAGTTTCCTCATTATCGGCTCAGTTATTCCAGACCTCAGAGAAGATATAACTTAATGAGCACGCCCGCTCGCGCCTATTGTTTTGTGACGGTATCTAAGCTGATGTAGTTACCTTTCTCTATAAAGGAGGCAGGTTCTATCTGTCAAAGTAGCCAGGACAGTGGACCTTGTCGAAGGCCATTCCTATCTGTTCTATGCTAATAATACTGACTGGATGGATTGTTCAGCTCCATCGAATGATATCAATTTCTCATATATCGAAGCTTGGCCCGTTTCCTGGGATTCCTTCGCTGCCTTCATGCCTCTTGCTGTTGCCTCTTGGTTTATGCTTTGTCTTCCACACTCCATTTGAAAACCATTCTTTTTTGTATCCCATTCCTTCAAGCACAGCCGCTCTTTTTCTCCTGACATTTTCGTGCTATTAAACTTTTTCTATTCAAGATGAACGTTGTCCGCGTAGACGATTCTAGTGCGACAATTCAATATTCGGGCGAAAATTTTGCATGGCAGACATCGAATTCTAGTAGTGATTTCGGTGGTTCATCTCACGTTACTCAAACCATTGGCGCGAGTCTCTCCTTTTCTTTCGAAGGTGTGTCAGTGAACTTGTACCATAAAGCATTTTCACGAATACATCTTCAGGGTCCGTCGTATCTGTTTTCGGCACAATTTTCGCAGGGACAGAAACGATTTCAACGTACGCCATAGACTCGGACACCACAAATCAAACAGTACACCGCACTGCATCCCTTCCATCCGATGTATTTCAGCACATGTTTTATCAATCACCAGCACTTACTCCAGGACGCCATACGCTGTCCGTTGTGCTATCCAGCCCCAACACCCTTTTTTCAATAGATTTTATCGAATATGTCGCAGTCAATTCAACTTCCAACAGTCTCCTACTTCCTTCCTCTGAAATCCCGGCGAGTAACGTTAGCGGCAACCAGAAATCCACTACATCCGACTCATCACCATCCCCATCTTCTATCCCCGCCGATATTTTCAGCTCCGTTAACCAGGTTGCGGACGCAAACTCAGGATTTATACCTGAAACAGGGAGTGTAGCAGGCACCCCCTCTCGTACCCCCCTTGCAGATTTTTCAACAAGTTCGACGCTTCACTCGAGCTCAGAGAAGTCCTCCGAGTTTCCAGAAAATACTATGCCAAATTTATCCGCCAGTCCTGCTGTACCTTCTTCGTCATCTTCTGCTGTCACATCGGCTCATCGCGAGTTTCCAGTCGGCGCCGTTGTTGGCGCCGTTGTCGGAGCTATTGCTTTACTGTCAGCATTCATAGCATTAGTTTTATACTGCCGTCGACGACGAGCTCGGTCAAGAGTTGCAATATTAGCCACCCGATTCGATATTTTCGCGTCTCCTCACTTCCCCAGAGAGAAACATTCGTCGATGACGGCGTCGTCCCCGACAGATTCTTATGCCATGCCCACTCTGCACCGCAACTTCAATTCTCTTTCCAAATTTTCAAATGCTTTACCGTCGACTAAAGATTGGCGAACATCAAACAGTGCTATACACCAACCTCGCCATGGTGCCACTTCGAGCATTTCTATAGGACGTGGAAATAGCGCAGTGAGGAGGACTGATAGCTTCGGCCCAGACATGATGTATTACAGCAGTTTTGCACAGCCTGAGAGAATGAGAGAGCAAAGTGATGTACCTCCTCCTTATAACTCTCGCGCGCCATCACCGCGAAGCCGTTGGTCACTAAGTAAGTCTACATAATTTGATTGGTGTCCCTCATCGCACTCATATCAATTTAGCCTCTGCATAAATTCTTTGCGGCGAGAGCGATCTTTGGAGAAATCAATCGAATTTGGAGGTCGAAATGATTGCATGTCGAAGGTCGTGGCATCATATACGATTTGGAGATATTTTGGTTGGAACTCTCATATTTAATTCATATATGTCAGTTTATGCTAGATATTTGAAGGATCTGCTTTTGAAAAGCAGTATAAGCACGACGTATATGTGGCATCTAGCGTGCGCTTGCCTATTCCTCCTAAAATTCCCTACATGTGAGTTAAGATTCACTCACATTAGTCACAGAATATCTCGTTAACCACAAAACACTTCGTTTCATAGACAGGACAACCAGAACCATTGTGATATTTATGCTTATTTATGTGACCAGCTCTAAGCCTGAGGCTTGTAGCGTGAACCAGAGCCGCACGGCTCCAACGCTTTCACTGGCTGCCGTCTGATCAAGGGCTGATACCAAAGTACAGTCACTGTTCCATTCATCGCCCTCCTACATGAGCATCCCGAGGTGTGAATAGACTAGATACAGCTTCAAACAATTCTGTAGTACAATTATACACGTATATATGCACTTGGAGTTTGGACTGATTGAATTATGTTGTCAAATTGAGTCCACACTTTTCGCGCAGCGGCAAGAACATAAGTCATGTCGTGAGGAGTGCTTTCTGCGAAGGACTCCTTGAATACCGAACGTTGACAGTTTCTTATCCTCCGGTTTGACTAAATAAAATGTAGAGATTAAAAAGAGTTATAAAAACTCCCAATTAGAGACATTGTGTGCAGGAAGGGTACGTCGTAAGGCGGAATGGCAAAGTAAACGCTGTCGGGTAAAGGTGGCCAAAACAGGTGCCCGCTTAACTCGCAAAGGGATGCTTGCATGGAATTCTTATTTTTGGGCCACCAAACTCATTTGAGAGAGGATAATAATACCAACATGATGTTTAATGTTCGTTATGATATTAGGGCTGACCCAAAAAGTTGCCATTACAATATTGGCTCTGAGGATAAACCAATTTATGATGAAAATCTGGTCCGTTTGAAGGAGTTAATTTGTCAATTATTTGTGGAATTGTTCCTCGAATCCTTCAACGAAGCCGCTCTGAACCACAAAATATCTATCCATGATCTATATTTTTTGTTTTTGTTTTTTATGCATTCTTATTTTTCACTGATGAAAAGTCACTTGAAGACATCAAAGTTTCCAGCACTTTTTGCTTCAGGTGGTTGAAGGACCACTAAAAGACCTTGCATGGATCTGTTCCCTTCTATCAATTTAAACATTGAGCTTGGTTCTAATGTACAATGACTTATAATTGCAAATTTTTAAGTGGTTCATGCTTCTGTATTGAAGACTAGGTCAATGATTCAAACACCTCAAGTACAGTGGATGCCAAAGTAGCGCAGTTTGTCAGTACATGTCGAGTGGTTTTTAAATCACACGATGAATGAATAGCAGTTTCTAGCAGCACACTATAACTATTTACATTTTAGACTGAGCGGTTCATTCATTTTTAATCTGTAACATTTTATTATCGTGAGGAGTAGAACCTACAGTGTTCAGGAATCCAAGTTCTTTCGAACACTTGTCATATAACTCTCACTCTTCCCAGTGCGCGGAACGTATGGAATCTGCTCATTTAAAGTAATTTAGGTTTGCAAATGGATACATATACTGTATTTCAAAAAAATCTACTTGGCTTTATCTAGTCGGTTCGCACCTTGGGATGCACAAGAAGGGAGGCAGAGGATAAATCCTTGGGTATAACTGATATCAGCCCTTGATCAAACGGCAACAAGCGAAAATATTGGAGCCGTGAGGTTCTGATCCACGCTAGGCTTGAGGGCCTGAGCCACGTCTATACTCCACCTCCTCACTTATTTAGATACGGCAGTTTCCTTGATGCTGAGAGAAGATCGCACACCATGGATAATGCATGACACTGCAGCCTCAGGACGGGCCAAGGACAGCACACAGCCTAGTCCAGGTAAGAACGAAATCCGGCTAACATAAACCATATTACTCATGGAGCTCATTTAAGCGCTCAACGCTGTATAAGTAGTACTCTACCAGAGACTTTCGATGTTCAATAATAAAACTTCACGATCTATGTGACGAACCCCGCAAATTATTGATACATAATTAGCGAATATATAGCCATTTACAAAATCACTTTGATTTTCTTCGTCCTGAAGGCCTGATGCGTCTTGTCGCCAACGGCCAGAATTTTGAACAGCAATTCTTAAGCATTTGCATTTTCATAGTGTATATTGACTTATCAAGTAAGAAAATGCACCAATCTTATGTGAAGTTAAATTAAAATAATGAGCCACTTTGATTATTAACTTTTAAAGCTAAAGCTGCGGAATTTTCGTTTTGCGGAACACGATCGTATACCCTACTTGATATGTAATGGCACCGATCTGTGTGACAACAACAGTTTTCATGATAGAGTAGATATCGAGTTTCCTGAATACCTTCCAGACTCAAGTCTCCTTAAATTTTCTTAAGCATACGAATCAACCTTTTGCAAGTATGCAGTGAAATTGTTACTATTACTAACTAATCGTGCTCCGAGCCTGGCGGACTATACGCAGTCCGCAGCCAACTCGAACAGCCACGACGACAAAAAAAATCGTTTGGGAGGAAATCAAGATCAAATGTTCCAAGTTCACGGAAGACTCTAGAGAAAGATTCACAGGCAGTACATAACTAAAGCACTTGCGCGTCTCAACGGCATTCCGGGTTCGTAATCACTATTGATATCCGGTGATGCAGGCTGGAGGTTCAACCGTCGAGCGGAAAATACCGAAATACCCCACCTACCAATCGCCCAATTCGGATGAGATCATGAAACAGGGTAGGAATCAGTCCTGATTTAGAAATATCTCTCGCATAGCAAGGTTCACAGACAAAGAAACACCAAGGATCTACGTTGTAATCTTTAGTTATGACCTTTTTATGGTAGGATAGTTCGTTTACAATGGTATCGCTTGTGATTTGTCGAGCAGGATACGAGAGAGATACGTTTTACAGCAATCGACGCTATCTACAGGTTATCCACAGCCTGATCCACGCCTGCAACGGTGAACTTTGCAACTTCCCAATTGGAGCGCTTATGGGTATGATACCCGGACCCAGTACTCGACTATTTCGTCTTCTGCTTGAAGGCCATTGGGTAAGCCTGTAATGGGTTTGCCACTGACTCTAAATATAGTAGTTCTGGCTTACCGATACTGTATACATGTACTGGACTTTGAATTATGGGTAGTAGGATCAGGCCGAGGATTATATATTGCTGACTCATAGACGCCTTGACCGAAGTATGGTCATATAGGTCGTGATTAGGTTGAGGTCGTCAAATTAGTCGATGCAGTGCGAGTTCTTGCCCATCTCATTTTTTATAAAGAGAATGCCGAACTCTTTCATGATTCTAACTCTCCGTTCAGTGCTGCAGCCCTCCTATTCCGAACTGCTAGTACTTATTCCAATCACTTGCTGCTCCACTCGCAACCTTACTACATCTCAAAAAACTGCTTATGCATCTCATGGACACACTCTTCAACAATCGTTACAAGCTGCGCAGTAGGCCAACTTATTCGCTGAACCGTAACTCAAGCTATAGCAGAAGGACATATCCAGCAGACATTTCATTTCTAACACAGAACATAAACCTCCTTGATATCCCTCCATCTTTACGTCTTGTCGCTCTTGTTCCTCGAGAGGGGAACTCTTTCCTTTTTTCTTGCTTCAATGTAGGCTCGTCTTCGCTCCTCAGCTCAACCCCCTTCTCTTCATCAGTCACGCCAAATAGTTCCATACGCTCTAGGATTCAAACAATCACATATAGGCCCAGGGCCCGAAAGCTGCTCACTTTGAGCAGGTTATTTATCCCTCTTTCAGGAATATTCAAATATCTTCTCGGAAAGAGTCTGTGCTGGTTACGAATGCTTCATAAATACTCGCGCAAAGACACACTCGACCACCGCAAGCGGATCAACTCCACGTCTATAAATAGCCCGGTCCATTCCAATAACATGGATATGGAAACTGTCCAATGCGGACGGAGGAAATTGATTATTCATTCGGCTGCGGACATTGATCGACTTTGCACTGTTTTTAGGGGAGTACTGGCATGTAAGAAAGGGTGTCGAGCCCTTCTGACCTACCACGAAACCATCATACAGATGATTGTGGATCTCGTGCAATTAGTATGTCTTTTTATTCTTGATGCCGTTGATTTTGGATTGACTGTCAAAATCCAGCTTCTAGACGACTGCAGAGTTGCAATGACCTTCCGAGCATGCCTACTTCGTTTGCTCCTAGGGTTGTCGCGTAATTCGGGGCTCTATCCTAAATGCTTCACTCTCAAATCGGTTAAGCGTGGAGAATCTGCGCTCACAGCAGGCCAATTCGGAGAAATTTGGAAAGGGGAGTGCCACGGAAGGAGTGTTTGTCTGAAAGTGGTGAAGATATACGAGCGGTCCCACGTGCAGAAGCTTACGAAGGTTAGACTTTCAATTTATCGTAGTTCTCTGAGTGTTGAGGCCTGTATTGTGCAGGCGTTCTTAAAGGAGGCCATTGTCTGGGGCCAAATATCTCACCCGAATTTACTTCCTTTCTATGGAATACATCATCTCGACAGTCTGCACGGGCGGATAAGTCTAGTCTCTCCTTGGATGGAGAACGGTAACATCAAGGATTACTTACTGCACAACGAAGAGGCTCCTCGACGGCTTCTTGTAAGCGTATTTCCTAATATCATTCTCCAAGTTATTCAGAATTTATGCAGATTCAAGACATCATCCGGGGAATATCGCATCTACATCATGAAGAAATTATCCACGGGGATTTAAAAGGAGTAGGATGCTATCTGTCCGACATATTCTAAGTACTACTAAGTCTTAATTCGACCATCTTCGCAGGCGAACATACTCGTTACAAAATCTTGCCGAGCCTGTGTTGCAGACTTTGGCCTCTCGAACGTTATCGAAGACGATTTAACATGGTCTATTACAAAGGATAGTTCACCTACACACACCGGAGGGACGGTACGATGGCAGGCCCCAGAGCTTTTCGATGCGGAACATGACAGTATGATTCCCACCAAGGCCAGCGATATTTATGCCTTCTCCTGCGTTTGTTATGAAGTAAACCTCACAATGGGTGTCCAATTTTCCTACTATCTCTGATATCGCACCATAGGTTTTCACGGGAAAAGTACCCTTCTACGAGACCTCCCTTGAACCAACAGTGATTCTTAAAATTATGCGAGGCAAGCAACCTCTCAGACCTTCTGGAGAAACTAAGCTCTATGTCAGTCGGGGTCTGACTAATCATACCTGGGAGTTGATGGAAGATTGCTGGCGAAAGGATCCGTCCTTGCGCCCAGACGCGCAAGAGATCTTGCATCGCCTTTCGTTGGAGTTGACAATCCTGGATGAGAGGCCGAGCGGAAATACAGACTTCATGCATCCGTCTGAGTTTCGGAATGCGGTGTTGAATGATAATATTACGGAAGGATTATCACGCAGCAAAATCGAAGAAATTGAAGCTTTGGTAAGGAATCGATTTTTGTTAATTAGGCTGTTGGACTATGAGCTAATATGCGCCTATATGCCAGCTGAAAAGCATAATGACATAACGAGAATCATCTATAGAGCCATAAGCCGTTGAATGGGACGAAGCTATTTATTAGTAACTATTATCGACATTCCTAGGACTTTCAACACATAAATGAGGACAAAATAGGGTAGGATTTCTGGGAGAAGTCCCATTTATTACAGAGAAAAATATAGTAACGGGTTAATCAGATTTATCAAGGGCGCAAGCGTATATACATATATTTACGCAGTACGTTTCTCCATTTAAAAACTTAATTGGAAATACGGAGGCATAATGTATCCATTCCAGCGACGAGACGAAATGTTCACACCTGTGCGTTCAACGATGTGCAGCATTGTAGCCGCTGTGTAATAGAATGATGAAGTATGCAACCCCAACGATGAACGCTTTTCGTTCACCAAATACGTCAGCCCTGACACCATATGTCCCCATAGTGTACCCAATAGTAGGAAGCTGGAAAACTAAGCCGCGTATATCTAGAGTCAATTACCATAAATAAGGAAAGAAGGTCTCAAAGCGATATACGTAAAAAATGCCAATGAAGCGTGGTATAAAACGGATAATACAATTGGAAACACCATCACAACCAGCTTACAAAGAGAAATAAGCTCTTTAGGCTTCACAGGCTCAGGAGTAGCGTACTGAAGTGCTATGTCCGATTTATCAAGTCTGGGACGCGTGGGCTACTTTCTTTCTTGCTGAAAAGAGTCTATCCGAGAAGTTCACAATTGTAGGAGAGGTAAAAAAGAAAGTAGCGCGCGACTTCGAAAAGAAATGCATTTGCGAGAAAAAGAGAGAAGCTGGGGCTTGCTGCAAACCCACGCGAAAGGAGGCAGAGAAAATTCACCATTGAACACATCCGGGAAACGGTAATGAAGGCGAGGAAAAGATCCGCAAATGAGAGGTCTAAGCTTTCCTGTGTAAGTTGCAATTTACATCTTCTCAACTCACGCATCACTTACCCAAGAGTAATTACCATGGGATGATCACGCCGATAAGGGCGAGTCTTCGTACAATTTGGTGCACAGAGGCATTTCCGCTTAATAATACCACAAAGGCAAATTTTGTTTAATAAACCTGGAGTTACCTCAAGACAAGAGCCAGAATTTCCTCGAACAAAGCAGAGCATAGACAGCGCCCTGCCTGCTGCTCCCATCAAAAGAAGCCGCTTCCGTCTCACTCTACCGGAAGCGTGACTCCATTGCATTATAGCCATGGCCTCTGTCACGAAGAAAAATGTTTCCTATGTTCAATAATTTCAAACTTCGCAGAACATAAAATCTGAATGTTGGAGAAGGTCAATGATTAAACTACATGCAACGTTCTTCTTATCACCTCCAGTGATGTTGAATTTACTCACAGGTTATGAGAAGAAGCCATCAGATAAAGTACCGATCTATGGAAGATTAAACCCTCACCTGATTGATGCATTTGTGGGTAGAACGGTTGACTGGTTATAGACTCACATAATTCCTGGAGTACAGAAACGGCTATGTATAACTTGGGCCACAGCGTCAGTGGCTCTGCGGCCGTGTCCAAGTTCTAGGGCTAGGATCCAGAAGGCTCACGAAGTGGCAAGGGAGATTGCTCATCTGCGAGAACGTAATCCTCAGTATGCAAAGACAAAGACATTTTGGATACAATAATATTGAAGGAAGGAGTCAGTGAGCGTTTGGGATTATAGGCGATGAGTTTGAATCCAGAAATTTTGCGTCTCACAGAAAGTTAGAATCTTACCAGAATTTATATGCCCGCGGTTTGATAAAGGTGAGTCCAGAGCAGGCTAGCAGCACGTATCTTCATTTTATCATCTCTTGCAAAGCAACAGATATGAGTAGGTGCCTCGAGTCAAGCTATGCTATAAGCCTATCTCTCGCGAAGTGACCGTGAAATGGTGGGGAGAGGAGAGAATTTGGGAGCGACGAAAGTCGTGATCATTGATGGCGGCGCAAGTGCCACACATGGTTAATGTCCGGCGTGCAAGATGTAAGCCGATGACCAAACTGGAGATTCTGAAACAGTTCTTGGAATCTTGGGCACGGTTCAATTTTCTTCCTCATTGACAATATCCTCAGTCTGGCCCACAACACCTTCAACCCGGCGTCTTAATCCATTTCAGTTACAAGCCGTTCACCTTGGAGACGAAATGCTCATTCTTCCCATTTTCCTGGAGGCTCTCATCTTAGCCCCGCTTTGACAGCTCACCTTTCCATTTATAACAAGAGGATATCAGCAATGAGGAAGTTGCAGGCGCCCGTTCCATCGGAGCAACGGCCACGAAGGTCCTTGCGCTGCAGGATGCTCGTGCTCAACTATCTTATCATTCCTTTCGCGTTCTTCATGTTCAACCTGTGGATGCGTGCCACTGGCCCTTTCGGGAAGATAGTTGACCTTGGTTACGCGAAATATGAGGGGGTTTTGAATGGAATAACGGGAAATACGGAGTTCCTCGGTATACGCTTCGCTGCACCGCCCACTGGTGAGTATTCCAGTTTTCGAAGATGACGCCAACTTAACACCTTGCCAGGGAATCTTCGTTGGAGAGAGCCCCAGCCCCCATCACCGAATCGTGGTATTCAAAGAGCTGACGTTCTACCTAACATGTGCTTTCAAGCCACTTCTGGAATGGCTCCAACTTCACCTTTTCGTACAAACAACACGACTATTCAGATGCGACGAAGCATAGCTGAACTGGAACAACGTGATGGCGTTTCGGATTCAGAGGATTGTCTATTCCTAAAGTCGGTATTGCGTTTTTGATTCGAAGGAAAAACGTTACCCATTCGTAGTTCGAAATAGTGTCTACACCCCTGGAGCCATGGATAAGAACAGCCTCCCCGTCGTAGTATGGATTCATGGGTATAGCCAATTTCATTCTCGTTGATCGAAATCCTATGGATTAATGGGGTTTCGAACAACAGGGGAGGTTACGTCGGTGGAAGTGCGTCTGGCTTTCAGGGAACAGACGTTTTCGACGGAAACGATCTCATTCGGGAAGCGTCTGGGGGCGTCGTCGCTGTCATAATCCAATATCGTCTCGGACTGTTTGGCTTTCTGCCCGGAGCGAAGGTCAAGGCAGAAGGTGCTTTGAATGTAGGATTGTGTGAGTGACGTGCTCGCATCTTTTACTTGTCGGGCTAGATATTCACGTGAAATTTGATGTAGTGGATCAGCAGTTCGCACTTCGCTGGGTCCAGCAGCATGTATATACCTCAGCCCAGAAAGTGTTGTTTGTGTACTTAATCTCATTCTAGATCAGTAAATTCGGCGGCGACCCAGGGAAAGTCACTATTTGGGGCGTGTCTGCTGGTATACCTTTTCAGTATCTATTTCTCGAGCTGTATAACTCAATCCAGCTCCAAAGGTGCTGGCTCTGTGCTACAACACGTCATTGCCAATGACGGGAAGACGACACCATCGCTTTTTAGAGGGGCGATTACGAGCTCTTCTTTCTTGCCGTCCCAGTACCGGTTCGACGACCCAATTCCCGAAGTAAGTATCTTGGCTACGCAATCGATTATTCGGCTTCTAATGTGGGATCAAAGCAATTATACAGCAAGGCTGTGACGCAAACAGGGTAAACATTCGTACAGAAAACAAGTCAACTTCATTTGTACTTACGCGAATCTATAGCTGTTTAACAGCTCGTGATTCTCTGAGCTGCCTGCGGAAAGTCGACATCAGTGTACTTCAGGCTGCGAACAGGGATATCAGCAGCAGTGGCTTCTTCGGGACTTTCGTTTTTGTCCCGGTGGTGGATGGGACATTCATCACTCAAAGACCTACGCAATCGTTCAACGAAAACAAAGTGAACGGGGTAAGCGCAGCGTTCATGTGTTATTTTCTCTTTACATATCACTGTTACTGATGGTGATATCGTAGCAAGTATTCATGGCATTCATGAACACGTTCGAGGGAAAGAATTTTGTCAATCCGAGTACAGCTTCGACAGTGCAAGTGCCCGAGTATGTCTCGCAGCTATTTCCGCAATTGGGCTCTCGGGAAATAGATGCAGCTGTCGCGCTGTATGAGGGCCTTGGGACACCCATTTTTGATGCTGCAGCAATAATGGGAGAAGGTCGGTAGATTTCCCTGGTATTCTCAAACGGTGTGCACTTATGTTCGAGGGTAATTTGCAGCTATTTTCGTGTGTCCAACCTACTTCATGCTGCGAGCGTTTGATGGACGCTCTTTTAAGGTACTTTACTTTTCTTAATTGTATAAACGCTGGTACTGAAGTATTATTGCTATTTTGAAGGGCGAATTCGCGATTCCACCAGGCAGCCACGGAAGCGATGTGGCGTATTATTTTCCCTCTACGTCCGTACATATAATCATCGCGAGACACAAACGGTGTTCATAACTATATCAAACAGGCATAACGTAGACGGCATTCCGCCCTACAGTAACACGGCATTCGACAATGCCTTCTCCCAGTCGTTCCTCAACTTCGTCATGGCTCTTGATCCAAACGTAAAATCCGACTCGTCTAATATCACACCCGCATGGAATATGTGGAATGGACGCGTAGAAATGCTGTTTAACAGGACGGAGACGGGCGAGCCAATCGTTCTTCCGATGTCAACTTCAGACGCGCTGATGGAACGCTGCGAGTGAGCATGTTTTCGTGATGTCCGCTCATCCGATGTTATGTGCTGAGATTCTATGAATGATTAGGTTTTGGCATGGTGTCGGAACTTTAACGGGCCAGTAGTAGACTTGACGAAAGTGAGCCCGATCGATGCTTCTCTGTTGACCGTTTTCAAATATTCTAATAAACCAGTGACAGAAATGCTGGATGCGATGTCTGGACCGGAACAAGCGAGTGTCACAAGGCTATTCTATCATATCTGTGTCTCAAGAAAGTTCCGTTCTTAGTATTTCAGCCTGAGTCATACTTTGCCATTTGTGAGCTGCAGACTTATGCCATATCCTACACATCTCAAGTTGTTCAGGGTTTGGGCTACGAGCCATTCATAGGCATGCTCTCTCGCTTAGATGACACTTATACCCGTGCTTTTTTAGGAATTTTTCTTTTCTTTTTCAAGTGTAATCGTTGCGACATATCTTTGACAGAGATATCATCTACACTCTCCGGAATGCAGGCTCCCGTTGTTCCTCATTCTGCTGGATATCTGCTTCGACTATAGAAACTTCTCGAATATTCAGCCCCTTAGTAATTGACCTACTTCACACCCTACTTCTGAGATTCCCTCTATGCTGACAAAGAGTTATTGTTGACCATGATCTTCTCTGATACCTGCGTCATATTTCAACGGGCCGGGAAGTTATGAAGGTATTCTTTCTATTAAGATATATTAACGCACCGCCTTGCTCCACTGCGCATGCTTATTCATGTGAGTAACCTATGTTATAAAATGGAGCACCGGCATTACATCGCTTTCTAAAGAAGAAATGTTGAAGAGGTGATCAAATCCCATGATCTCAATGAGCTTCTACTGGGCATGAAGGATGCACAACGTACGATATACCCTGAGAACAAGGATATTATTTCCGTATGACTCCGCTGCATCCTCGACAATATGACCCACCCAGGTAGTAGTGTTCTCATGTGTTGCTGCCAACTTTTTTCGAAGAACGACGAATATTTAAGCCCCGGACCCTTCACTAGACCCCATAGCAAAGTCGCTTCTTCACCATGAATCTGCTCAAATTTGTGATCCTTTCTCTGACTTATTGGTCTGGGTTTGGCTTGTCGGCGCTTGCTACTGCTGCTTCATTGTCGGTTTCTGCATCGAACGTAATTGACCTTGGTTACGCAAAATATCAGGGGGCGTTAAATGCGGCAACTGGGAATACCCAGTTTCTTGGGATGCGATTTGCTGCACCTCCTATTGGCAAGCACTCTATCTTTCAGTTATGCTTCAGAAAGCACTAAGTGAAGATCGTTCATAGGCGGTCTTCGTTGGAGAGCGCCCCAAACCCCCTCCCCGATGCCTGGGATACAGCAAGCCAACGCCCTTCCAAACGCCTGCTTTCAGGCCAGTGTTGGAAATGCGCCAATAACGCCGTTCCGTATGAATAATACAAGTATTCAAAAACGAAGTATTAGACTAGAAGAACGTGCAGGCTTATCAGTATCGGAGGACTGCCTTTTCCTCAAGTTAGTACTTTGATTTAACCTTCTGATCTAGAAATTCATTCAAAGTTTGAACCTTTAGTGTTTACGTTCCGGGAGCGATGAATAAGAAAAATCTCCCTGTTGTAGTATGGATTCATGGGTGAAGCTAATTTTTTTTGTTCTCGATACTCTTGGCTGACAAATGTCTAATGAATAGTGGAGGTTATGTCTCAGGGAGTGCATCTGGCTTCCAGGGAACAGACTTCTTCGACGGAAATGATCTCATTCGAGAAGCTTCTGGGGGTGTTGTCGCCGTGATTATCCAATATCGTCTGGGATTGTTTGGCTTCCTTCCGGGTGCAAAAGTCAAGGCAGATGGTGCCTTGAATGCAGGATTGCGTTCGTTACATTTTCTGATGAAGTGATATCAGAACTAACCGGGAATTATTCACAGTGGATCAGCAGTTTGCTCTTCGATGGGTTCAGCAACACGTATGAGCCCTTTTTAACGTATGTCATTCTAAATTGAAATTTCTATGATTAGATCAGTAAATTTGGCGGTGACCCCGCTAAAGTCACTATATGGGGAGAGTCTGCAGGTACGTTTTTTTATGCTGAATATGATTTACGTAAATTCTCATTTATTTATTTCAGGCGCCGGGTCTGTTCTACAGCATGTCATCGCCAACGGAGGGAAAACGACACCACCTCTTTTCAGAGGTGCCATTACAAGCTCGACATTTTTACCTTCCCAGTATCGCTTTGATGATACAATCCCTGAGGTAAGGATAGAAGTCCGATTTAAACCATTAACGTGCTTCTAATCTCGGACGAAAGAATTTATACAGCGAGACGGTTGCACAAACGAAGTAGGTATTCTGGTGGAACTGGCATTGCTCGAAGCTCAGAAGACTGTGCAGTTGTTCAGGAGCTCGAAACACCCTTGACTGTCTTCGGAGTGTCGATGTCAATGTTCTGCAAGCCGCCAACACTGAGATAAATAGCAGTGGTTTCTTTGGCACCTTTGTTTTTGTCCCAGTGGTGGATGGAACGTTTATCACTGAACGGCCTACACAATTGCTCAGCCAGGGCAAGGTGAACGGAGTAAGTATGTTAATCACGTTGCCTTTAGTTACGCATAATTGAGATGACGCGATCTTAGCAAGTTTTCATGGCGGTCACAAATACCTTTGAAGGTGCACTTTTCGTTGATTCAAGTACAGCCTCGACAGTGCAGGTATCAAATTATTCCTCGCAATTGTTTCCTCAGTTTGGATCTCGAGAAGTTGCTGCTGCCACTGCTCAATATCAAGGTCTTGGAACACCAATATTTGATGTTATAGCCATGATGGGAGAATGTCAGTTGACTTCACTGGTTTACTGATTAAAAAAACTAATACTACAACAACTTTCAGCGATTTTCATATGTCCAACTTATTTCCTGCTGCGAGCGTTTAACGGACGCGCCTTCAAAGTAACTGAAGTCCCTATTTTGCGCAGTGAATGAGAGTTTGAGTGCTGTCACGTTACAGGGCGAGTTCGCTGTTCCACCCGGCGGCCATGGCAATGACGTCGCTTATTACTTCCCCACAACGTAAGTCTTGCGTTGCTTTTCTGGTGTGCCAATAGATTCCTTATCACCACTATAGGCAAAATGCCAATGGTGTTCCACCATTCAACAACACAGCTTTTGATAAGGCATTCTCCGATTCATTCCTAAATTTTGTCATGGCACTCGATCCTAACGTGAAGTCTGACCCTTCTGACATCACTCCTCAATGGAATAAATGGGATGGGCGTATCGAAATGCTTTTTAATAAAACTGAAGCCGACGAACCTGTTGTACATTCGACGTCGACATCGAGCGCCTTGCTTCAGCGGTGCGAGTAAGTACCATCATCCCGGTTGCTCACAATAAATTTTTCGCGCTGAATGACTGTAAATAAACAGTTTCTGGCTAAGTGTTGGAGCTTTATCAGGGCAATAGGAGTGATATTGACAATATCATAATATATCGTGGCTTTCTCTGTTAAAATCTTATCTTGGAATTCAAACTTGCGACTTCATGACATCATATACAAATTGGGCTATCCATAGTCGTCATCTCGGCTGGAAGTTCTATAATTTTATACGTATTTCAGAAAATTCCGCTTCCGAAATACCATGCAGTATACCAACATTCGCTACGTTTAGACGGGGACTCAAGGAGATACCCCGAGCGACTGGAGGGGCCGGAGGAATAGCCCGAACAGCTGGAACCTGGAAGGAGCAGGAAAGTGGAGGGTTCAAAGACAGTGAGAAGAGCGAGAACTATGCGATGGAGGTGTGGCGGGAGGATGTTCAGAAGTGAGTAGTTTCACACAAGGACGTGCGATTTTCTGCTGAAATCGATTCTGTGTTCAGCAGGCATGAGGACTGGATGACGTACGAGATTGTCGACTATCGATTCGTGAATAATTCTAAGCCTCTTCATCCCCTTTTCTCCATAGTTGG
Organism: Nidula niveotomentosa; assembly: GCA_036937135.1. NCBI lineage: Eukaryota > Fungi > Basidiomycota > Agaricomycetes > Agaricales > Nidulariaceae > Nidula > Nidula niveotomentosa. The sequence continues at coordinate 45,840 of JASFDE010000038.1, forward strand.
ACCCGGAGCTTAGCAGAAAGTTATTGGTACGGGTGGCACAAGGAACACGATGGAAGGCAGAAAGCTAGACGTGGTAACCTCGTGCCAGCGCGAGTGATCTGTTGACCTCTTATGAGACTCGAGAAGGAGTCTCGGGACCTAGAATCCGCACCCAATGTGGCTTGTATTAGACCAACTATCCCCGGCCCACACTTCAAAATGGCCACTGAAATCTGCTCCGAAAAAAGAACACGGATACGTTGATAAGATAGAACAGAGAGACTCGCATATTCATGCAAGATCGCAATGTTTTCCAGAGGTTGTCAATGCCACAACTACTTTCCCAAAAGGAAACTCTGCAACGCTGTGTGTTCACAAGACCTCCAAACCTTTCAGCGTTCTCTTTATCTCCCGAGCTAATATATTGAGGCTGTGAATGAACGGCGAAGCCTTACATTCCAGAGTTAGAAACGGATCCTGTTTAACACCTTCGCCTTTCTCAAATAAGTAGGTATCGTGGTAATCCAGCCTGATCCCCGTTGAAATCCGATAAAACATGGAAACCGGCACAGCGTGTTTCCTTACCTGTTTGATTTTTTTCTCTCATGGTATGTATGTACTTGTGTTCAAACTCATTTTCGTCAAACTTACTTACTAATCAATATTAGTTCCTACTGTACTGTGTCTAAGAATCTTTTATCGAGTCTTCAGCATCATATTCAAGCAACGATCCTATCGTGACGATATACATTTCGTTTTCCTCACTGCACTGTACCCAGCATGATGCTAGTTGATACCATCTGGCGAAATCCGATATACCTTAATGATATAGCATGATCCTTCCTGGCTAACCAGTAGGAACCTACGAGTGCGCACTGCCCTTTCCTCGTGCCTCGACCTTCAGATCCTCTAGGCTCTCCCAAGTACTATCATCTAAGTGCATCGTATAACAAGTTCATGACCCGGAATTTTAATTCCAAATATCTTCTGGTGTTTATCTTTTTTTGTGCTTTATTGTGCACGGTGATTCTGGGAATCAAATGCCGAGATAAGGATATCTGATATACTCAAGCTAGTAACAGGTCTGGAATGAATCTCTAGTTTTATAACACACGTATTGAGTTCCGGAAAGTGATGTTTCATTGCACTACTTGTATTAAGCGCTTATTGAAGGCAAGTCCCTATCGAAAAAAAACAACCCCTATCCACTCACTTATGAAATTCTGCATAAGGCAGGTTCATTTTCATCCGATATACACCTTGCCGCTCACTTTTACTTGCCCTTGAAACACAATCCTTACTGGCAGTCCTGTCCATGTCCAGACGAGTCCCATGCCGCACCATCTAATTTATAATTTAATTATATCCACTTTCAGATAACGGCTGCTGACGCATGTCATTGTAGCAAGCCACACCGGAGCGTCTCCAAGCTGGTTATTATCCGCGTGGCATGGCATGAGGATGAAGAGAACCTTGCCTATCTCGTTTTGATTCAACGTGTACACGCCTCAAAGATGCAACTTTAACTTTGAAAAAGCCTGGCGCCTAACTGGAATCGGTCCGCCCTGAAGTTCTAAGGGCTGGCGTTTTCTCAGACATTTGCTCGGCTGTTGTCATATCTTCTTCATGCTCAATGAACCCGCACTATTTCTCAACAAATTATTCTTTCTAACTTCAGTTGGTCCTTGTACGGACCGACTCTGTTTCTGTCGTTAGTCCTGCAGACCTAGTTATATATATAAAGAACACCAGACTCTCGACTCTCCACATTGCCATCCGACTAGCTGCTTTGTTCCCTTCGTCTTTTATTTTACTCGTTGCCACCCCTCGCCTCATCAATATGCACCTGGCTGAAATAACTGGTCTTACAATGACATGCGTCGCAGACGTTTCCTTGCCTAGATCCATCTCGAACCCACCTAATAACATCCCTTCGTACTTTTGCCCCGGTCTCGTCGCTCCTGATCCTCAAAAGAAGAGCTCGGACTCGTATATTTCCTCTTCTCAGAGTATTTCCTCTGACCCATCCACTATCATCTGCTCTTGTCCTCTTTCTTCATCACCGACATCGACTAATGACATTCAAAATATGATGCAAGCGGGTTCCCATTCCTCCTCGACTATTCAAATTTCATCTCGAGAGTCGATATTGATTCTGGATAATTTTGGTGAATCCATACGCAGAAACACAATTGATCATAATAACCAGAAGGTCAATACTCTCAACTTGACTTCCTTGGATGCCGTAAAAAACATTTCTACCATGAGGTTTACTAGGGATAACATGATTCTGTAGGCTGCTCAAGACGGACGGAAACATCATCGATTTATTCGGCTGCGGAGATTGACCGTATATGCGCTATATTTAATGAAGTACTTGCACACAAAGAGCTATACCTAGCTCTTTTTCACTACCGTGGAAACACAGCACAGAGGATCGTCGATCTTATTCAGATGGTATTTCCTCCTTTTCTTGACCGTGTCTATTTTTGGAATTCAAGGGCTTACAATTCCTTTCCAAGGTTCTAGATGACTCCCGAGTCGAAGCAATCTTCCGAGCACGCCTACTTCGATTGCTGTTAAGGCTATCGCAGAGTTCTGGACTCTATCCCAGATGCTTTACTGTTAATTTTGACCACCGTGGAGAATCTGCGCTCACAGCTGGTCAATTCGGAGAGATTTGGAAAGGAGAGTGCCATGGGCAGAGTGTATGTCTGAAAGTTATCAAGATATACGAAAGATCACATGTACAGAAGCTCACGAAGGTTAGAGCTTAGTGTTCAAGCCGTTTTATGAATCTTGGTGCTCACCCAGTCGTATTCACTTTATGCTAGGCATTCTCCAAAGAGGCCATCGTGTGGGGTCAGATAACTCATCCACACTTACTCCCTTTTTATGGCATACACCATCTCGATGATCCGTGTGGGCGGATAAGTCTGATTTCGCCTTGGATGGAGAACGGAAATATCAACGAGTATTTGCGCCATAACCAGGAAGCTGCTCGACTACTTCTTGTGCGCTTCTTATCACCTAATGATGTAACCGAAATTATTCATGAACTCATTGTAGATCCAAGACGTCATCAGTGGAATATGTCACCTCCATAATGGGGGAATAATTCACGGAGATTTGAAAGGAGTACGATGCCATCTCTGCGATATACTACGACATTATAACTCCTCTGCCAGCGACTTTCAATTTTGAGCTCAGAGCGAATTCCAATAGCCGATTTCTGAAAAATGTTGGGGCTTCGTCAAGGCAGTAATGATGATTTCGGCGAATTTGTAATAATTGGTATACAAATATGCAATGTGAAAGGCATTTGGATAAAGAAGCGGAATATTCATTTCAGATCGATTAGAGCTGGAAATACTCCTGTCTGTATCATCAATTCGAAGTGCTCTCTTCGTCATGTTGTTCCCAGACATCAGGAGGAAGGTATATCGCGAGCCGCAGTGCAAGAATTGATAGAAATATTAAAATGGCATAAACCCCGTAACCTGCCATAAAGTTATTCTCAACAGAAAAGGAGAAAAGAGAAGTTGCAGTCGCAGGTCCAATAGCTCGGGCAATTGAAACCGTCATCTGTGACAGTCCATTCGTAGCACCTAGTGAGTGCTTATCCGGGGCTGATGTGGTGATATACATGAAGATGCACCCTAATGAATTCGAACGGGTTCAGCAAATAGCTCTCTCCGAAAATCTCAGCAGATTAGTCACTAACCATAACCCATGTCGACAATCGTTGTTAAGCTGAGTACAACCGCAATACACACCCAAACAATCAGAGTTATGCCGTATCGCTGAGCGGATTGGCTCATGATAGGAAAAAATAAGAACAGCGGGATAAAGGATGCCATCCCAATGACGAATAGCCGCCGTTCACCAAATCGGCGAACAATTTTGGCAAAGAATATGGTCTCAAATATGCCTGCCCCGATTCCATATACACCCATGGTATACCCAATGGTTGGAGGTTGGAAGCCTAAACCGCCGATGTCTATGGGCATAGCCATGAATAGAGGAAGCAGGGCGGCAAGCGCTATATGCAGAAATGCTAACGAAGCGTGGCATGAAACAGATAGGATGACTGGATACACCATCAGCTTACGAAGAGAAATGGGGTTTTTAGAAATGTCAGGTTCTGGAGTTGTGTAGCTCATCAATGCCAATTCTGACGTTCCAGAAACAGGTGCCTTCAAGTATTTCTTGCTGGGAAGAGTCTTTTCAAGAAATTTGAATATAGGGGATGTTGAACGAGGAACTTAAGAAGCTCACCTCTTCGAAAAGAAATGCCGTCAAGAGGAAAAGTAAGAAGACGACGCATGCTGCCGCAACACACGGAAGGAAATAGGGAAACTCTTTCCAAAAGTTTCCGGTAAAGACACTTGGGAAACGATCATGAGGACGGGAAAGTGATCCACCGATAAGAGGTCTTAGTTCGTCCATTCATTCTCATAGTACATCTCGATAATTCTGATATCACTGACCCAAGAGTTGTTCCCGTAGACCAACCTACGCCCAGGAGAGCGAAAGCCTCTGCGCGATTTGTTGTATCAGTGAGCTCTCCAAGAATACTCTTCATTACTCCTAGTTCACAGGCACAAGTCAAGACACGGTGTCCATCTGTGATTTAAAAATGTTCATACCTATATTTCCGTTTAGCAAACCGCAAAGACACCGACTGGGAAGTTCATGTCAGTGATACGGAATTCTGTTTCATGAGGCCAATCTAACCTCAATACGAGAGCCCAGAAGGTCTTCGAAAGACCAAAGCAAAGCATAGATAGCGCCGCGCCGGCCATTCCAATCAAGAGAACGGGCTTGCGTCCAATTCTATCAGAAGCGTGACTCCATTGCAAAACAGTCATCGCTTCCGTCGCAAAGAATAAGGATTCCTGTGTAAATTGAGGTTTAGATCAGCCTCAAAATCTGTTATTCTGGAAATGAAAAAGACTCGACGATTAATCCAGCATAATAGCCAACTTTCTTCTTGTCTCCTCCCGTGATGTCTAGCTCGCTCACAAGCTACAAGAATAGTTAATAAGACTGACACTCTTTTTGAATTTTACTCTCACCTGGTTGATATATGGATATATGGATAGACTGGTTATTGGTTCGCATAATTCCTGAAGAACGGCAATGGTTATTTGGAGCTTGGGCAGCGGCGTTGACTTCGCCGCCACGTTCGAATTCTCGGATTGGGATTCAAAGGGTCTAGCAAGTAAGGGAGACTGCTCATTGACGAGGAAGCTGTCCTCAACATGCAAAGATAACGACATTGGGGATTGAATTTGAAAGCGTTGGAGGCAGGAGTCAAGAAACGGCCATACTCCGCCGAACGCGACGCGCGTCTTCTCTAAATACGGTTTGTCTTGATCTTTATCCAATCTTTATCTTATCTACGTGGAGATCTCTGTAATATTGGGAAGCGCTTTAGTCATCCCGCGGTACACGCTCTGATATCGTCAGGGTCTCTTTTGCAAATTCAGCATCGTGAGTATCACCCGATTCTATTGCCAGTGCCGCATATTCCTTATGTCAACCTCATATTTTACACCTCCTAATAATTGCGGAGGTTCCTGGTCACATCCTCAGTCAAAATTTGTACAAGATCATACTAGATCGATTTTCACAACTTGCAAGATTATTCATCGATTCAGCGCAAAGAAGATATCACGATAACAGTCACGGCCTACCTGAGGAAGGAAAGTCTAGCTTCTTATTTTAATCATCCAACGTTTAACGCTGAAGTCCAATAGCGATATCATATTCTATAAGGTATCATCATTATTCTCAATGCCATTCCCAGAATTTCTGTTCGAATTATTTCCAGCCATCTCGGCGGAACTTCCGTTGATTTTATCAGCTTCCAACCCTACTTTTACTAGCTCTTACTTGTCATCGATTGCATGATATCGTGGCCCCGCATGTCCTGTATAAAGACATACGCCTTGTGAGAGAAGATCAGGCAATCCCAGTTCTGACGGCTTTGAATGCTAATGGGGAAGCGGTCCCTGAAGAAGAGATTCAAACCTCTCTCTCAGTCACTTCATCCGGCATCTTTGCATAAATTCAGGGGCATCAGCATCTATTGGGTCATCCGAAAAATACACTGCAGACACTCGTAGATGTGAATGGCCTGACATTCGAACTCTTTCGCTTTCAAGTCCCGGCTGCTTACGAAGCCGGAGCCTTCGAATACAGCACTTCCCCATTCTTCTTAAACTCTGCAATCACCTTCTGGCCCCCATCCTGTCGTACAACCCACTCCAGGAACTGGCTCCACACTTCCTGATTGCTTGCATCCGCCTTTGTCCCAAGGAGAACGTGGGCGGGATTGAGCAAAGGGTCGTCGGAGGCTTCGTCCGACCCTGCCTTGAATATATTTAATTTACTCGTCACGGAGGACGGGGAGGATAGCCATGTCCCGCGGTCGGTGATGGTGTATTCGGATAAGAGCGCTGCGGCTTCGAGGGCTTGTAGGGGGAAGCGGGGGTACTGGTGGTACCATTTGGAGTAGATGAGGCCCCAGGGTACCTGCGTCACAGCTGGTATTAGCATTTGGCTTCAAATTAAATAACTAAATGATAATGTGACAGACCTGTCCAATTTTTATGAATAGCTCGCTCTCCTTGATATTCGTTGCACTTTTGTCAAATCGGGACAGGAAACGTGCAGGGACTCGATCGCTGGGAGGTACCTTGTTAACAGAAATATGTCGATAGTCACATCTGTGCAAAGAGAAGAAATACGTACGACAACGTCGGCATTTCCCATTGTAACAATTTTATTAAACATCGTAAGAATATCGTCTTGCAGTTTCAATTGAGCTGGGTTCGATGGTGGTCCTACAAGCAAAAAATGATCCTGTTGGAGTCATAGCACTGTAAGCATCAAGGCAAGCAGGCTCAAGATAAGCAAAAGTACGAACTCGGAAGCCATAAACTATTTTCTGCGCAGCCTGAGTATCAATCGACTGCTTTTCTGCGGCGGCGTTATATGTGACTGCAACATCCACAGAGCCCGCCGCTAAAAGGCCTAAACTCTCCGTTGTATCCCCTAAATACCATGCAATCTTCCACGAATTTCAGCATCTCAATCTGAATCACGAAAGAAATACACCACGAGGACGCACGCAGAACGGCTTCTCCTCCTTCTTCTTGACCATGTATTGGATAAATGCATCCGCCCATGCGCCTATGAGCCCAGACTGCCCCGCGCCTCCGTTCGCGATGCTCATGCGTATGTCCTTGGCTTCGGCATATCCACCGTTGTAGATTGTTTGAGGGGCGAGGAGGAAGGATGTTTTGTCCAGGCCTACGCTTGTGTAGAGGCCATCAGGGATCTTCACCGCGCCGGGAGCGTCGCTTCCCGAGGCGTGAAAGTTGGGAACACTGCAGAGACGGGGGATATATTCAGCGAAGTCACCCTGGACACAAACAGTTTTGTCAAGATACTGACGTTTCGTACTGCTCCACCACCGTCCGGTCTTGTCTGTGCACGGTGTTGCCAAGAGTAGAGAAAAGAGACATTTTTGAGAGACGATGATAAGGGGACAAGAGCCTCCGAGGGCAAACTAGCGTTTATCTAGTCGTCATCGCGTGTACGTAATTCATTCCATCGTGGCTTCCAGGGTGGACATCCACGATGCTCGCCGCCAGTATAAATGCAAATAACATGAGGCCATCTCATGACACCAGTGCTGAGCAGGCACGACAGGTGCTATGGAAAGCGGAAAGTCCCAGAATGCCAGTCGTTTTCGGCCAGTGCGCTTAGATTACAGAGATGCATGAAGGTAGTTTTTCAGGTAGATAACGCCAGTTCATCGTAGTGAGGATGTCCTGAGGAAGAGTTCAAACTTCATAACCATGGTGGAAGTTCAAGTGAAAGAGCCAGAAAAAGCCTTGCTGCACGTGCAATTCGAGAGCCAACCTGAAGCTTTGATTGCGGTAAACTCGGCCTATACAACCGAATACCTGTCCCTCTCTCGCCCCCTCAAGGCTAAAGCGACGACAGACTTTTATTCCAACACCGTACTTTAAGCCTACACATATGGGATATACGGCGGCTCATTCCCTTCCCTAATCTCCGGATTCATGCCACTCATATGCTCCTCTGCGCCCTCCTCCAGCACAACGCCAAACACCTCGCGCAGCGCCTGGATCCGGTCCTGCTCGCTCGCGAGCGTGCGCAGGGCCTCCGCGCCGTGCCCGGCGTACCGTTTTACGTCGCGGTGGAACATCACCGTGCGTGCCATGTAGGTCTCCTTCTCCCCCTCTTTCCCCTCAGATGCTGAGTCGGAGGTGTCGGTAAGCACCTCGTGCTTCACGCACACGACGTGGTTGCAGAACAGCCCCATCCGTTCGGGCTTCTGCGCCACAACGAACGACGCATCCTCCGCGTCGCGCGGATAGAGCATCTCCTCCTCCGAGAAAGAGTACATGATCTTCCACGGTGCGTCTTCGCCCGCTTTCTTTACGTGCTGGACTTCGAGGTTCCACAGGACGTGCCCTGGGGCAGCGTCAGGGTCTGCACTGACAGCTACAACCCCCTCCCTGTTATCATCTGCGCGAAAAAAGGAAAGAGAAAGGCCCAGACGCACCCACGCTAGACGATCTCAGCGCGCTCCTCGTCAGCCTATGCCTCTCCGTTGGCGTCGCGCCCATTACCTCCTCCCCTTCCTTAAGCAAGATGGGTCTCACCAATCCAGGCACGCCGAACCCCACATCCACGACGTACGTATGTGTGCTCCCAGGGTAGGGCTGTACGAAGACGCCCATGTGCGATGCGGAGAGGTGGAAGGGAGGCGCGCCGGCAGGGGCGGCGTTGATGCGCCCGGCGAAGGGGTATGCGCTGCGTATGTGTCAGTGTAAGCAAGTAGGGTACGGGGATGAGGGGAGGACGCACCGGAAGCCCATCCCGCGGAGCATGCCCAGGATCAGCCCGTTATGCCCAAAGCAGTACGACCCGCCTTTGCGCTCCGCCACCAAGCGGGTGAATACACCCTCGGGGGAAACATCCATCGCGTGCTCTTTCGTGCTGTAAACCACCCAATCAATCAGCCTCCCTCCCTATTTCACCCTAATCCCTAACCCAGAAGAAGGATCAAAACACGCACTAGTACATTGCACTATTCTCAAACGCAAACGCGCACAAATGCCCCCGCACGACCCTCCGCAGCGCCGACAACGCATCTTCTGCTGGGTCGGGTACGTATCCGATGGCATTCTGGTATGCGCTGACCTGTGCAGGAGTGTACGTGGAGGGAAGAGGCTTGATGTACAGTGCGCTCTGCAAAGCCCCAGGTTCGGTAGACCCTGTCATTGAAAGTTAGTGTTTAGAGGTGAGAATGCGGTAAGGTCTGGGTCAGTGAGCGAAGGCGTTGGCTTATAATGGTGCTGCCACCCGCGCGCGGTGGTCACTGGTAGGGGAAGGACATCCGACGTCGACGCATGCGCGGAGAGGCGCGGCCGTGGTGGTGGTTCTTGCCCACATGATAGTGCCGTTAAGTGTTATCGCCGATAACTCCGGTGTGCCCTCAAACGAAGTTTCGACACGCTCGGTGAACAGTGGGCACCAGGACTGGGGTAGGATAGCAAGAAAGAAAGCTCTGTTGAACGCTAAGAAAGGGCACCGCAATGAACGGGAAAGAGAAAAGAAAGGACTATACAGCGCCCTTCGCGTCCCCATCCTTATTCTTCTTCCGTTTCTTCTTCCTTTGCTCGTTCGGGATGGGTACTGGGATGGTGGCTTCCACTGATGGCGCGGTGGGAAGCGCGTCTTCTGGTTCGAGGGAGCGTTTTTTCGAGATGGAGTTTGAGTTTGAGTCTGAAGAAGGCGGTGGGGGTTGCTCCGGAATCAGGGTCTGTACCGGGGTCACTATCGGGATCTGTGCCTCCAAGGCGGATGCTGGTGATTGAGACGTCGACGGGGCGGATGTTGGGTCAGTCGACGGAGGAATCACCACTTTTGGCTCAGATAGGACGGCGCGGTAGGTCTGTCTCGTTTCTGTGTGTAAACCTGTCAGCAAGCACTTGAGGAAGATGATGAGACGACATACGGGCTCGGAGGACGAGCGATTTGGGAGTTTTAGTGGAGGCGGCGTGGGATAAATCTTGTGCGAGGCCGAGAATTGAGATCCTGAAATACAAAAACTTTGTGTGAGGTATGAACAACGGAAAAAGAAGAAAAGCTGCCCACAGATTCCCCACATCCCTCGGCGCCCTCAAATCCGCCTGTTGCACCACCCCACCACTAACTACCAGTCCCTTCCCCTTCGTCACGCGCACCAAATCCCTCGCCGCCGCCCACCAATTGCGCTTCACTCCCGGACCACTCTCCCCTTCTCCCGTGCCGACACCCTCCGCGCCCAAAGCCCCGGCGTAGTTGATCTCGAACACCGCGCCATTCTTGATCGCCGTGCGGATTAGGGTGTGCTTGAGGTAGAAAGGGGGGCGCGGAAGGGTGAGCGGGAGGGCAATGATGTGTGCGGTTAGGGGGGAGGGTTGGGAGTGCGTGAGGCAGGCGAGGGAGAAGGTTGCGTGTGTGGTGGGGATGAGAGCGAGAAGGTCATATGTGTTGAAGAGAGCGGTGTGGGCGTTTATCTGGAGAGAAGTAAATACAGTATTCAGTATAGAGCAGATGTATGGTTTCAACTGAACATTACTCACCAGACCGAACCCTTTCTCGCTGTCTTCGTCCAGCACGATACTGAGTCGCTTGAGGAACACGATCCCCGGTCGCTTTCTCAGCTGGCCTAGTAAGCCATTCAGGACATTGACATGGCTCTTCCCATCCACTCGCTTATACGCCGTCTGCGTGAACGCGATTACCGAGTATCCTACTTTCAAACTCGTTCAGTCGATTCACAAATTTATCATCTAAGCCAGAACTAACAGTGCACGAACGTATCGACACGCGCCTCAATGTCCTTGACCTGAGCAGGGGAGTAGGACGCGCTCTGGGGCGGAGCTGCCTGCTTGCCCTTGCCCTTCTTCAACTGATTCTGCCCAGCATGAGTCGAGAGCGCGGGCACGGGCACATTGAGGTCGAAAAACATGAGGAGGCAGGAATCGTGACTGTGTGACCGGCCACTGTGACGGCGCTGCACGCCCACGAGGCATGCGTTGTGACTCGGACAAAAGACGCGTCGCGGTCCACTCCGACCACCAAGACTCGATAACTGGGTCCGCCGTTTGTTCTCTGAAAGCCTCGTTTTAGCGATGAGCCTCGAAGTGGAGGTCGCACCGTCCTCATGGATATCAGCAGATCGCATCTCTTTGTTCGGAGTTTCTGAACTCTCCTGAAATTTTTGCTATGCTACGTATAGCACCGACCAAGCACCGACCTTGCCAGGTCTGCAGGATTATCTTTGCTCGAGGCTCCGACTTCTACGCGAGCATTGCTCAGAGGCAACCACGAGGCTACTAGCACCAGCTTCTTTCTTTCGCACTGTAACCCACACTCCAATGGCCGTCCACCGTACCCGGACATCCAATGGTTCCCGAGACGCAATGCCACTCCCGCGCGTCTCTCATAAACCAGTCGGTGAAAAGGAAGGACTTAGAAGGAATTCCCCTCGTTAATACCCCCCAAATTATTCTGTCATTACTGCCCATGCCCATATCACAGCTTGTCCACTCAAGCGGCAACTTCAATATCAACAACGGCCACTCCCTCCCGCGTGCCCCCGTGGGCTTCGCCTGGCGCAGTCCCACCAACCTGCTCGTGCGTGCCCCCACCAGTTCCCCGCGTGCGTACATCCCCCTCCGCAACCTGAGCGTGCGGCAGCACCGGCGCGAGAGCAAGCCCCTCCCGCCCCTCCCGCCCTTCGCCGCGCAGTACCCCACGCCCGCCATCCGCCTCCCAGAGCACCTCTACCTCCTAATTCTCGCGCATTTACAGCCCGCCTCCGATCGCAGCACGCTCTACAGCCTCCTCACCGTCTCACGCTTCTTCCACACGCACGCCACGCGCAAACTGTACCGGCACCTCACCGCCCTCTTACCAGGTGCGCATATCCCCCTCCTCTCAACACTCACTTACGGGCGCACGCCCTCCCTCCTCGTGATGCGGCTCGTGATCGCCGCCCCAGCGTGCTTCCTCTCCGAAAGCCTCCTGCTCCTCCTGGGTCGCGCGCTGCGCTGCCTCCCGAACCTCAAGATGCTCACCTTTGCCGCAGGGGAGTACCATGCGCCATGTGCACACATTTTCCGTGGATGCCTCTTCCAGCTCACGCACCTCTCGTGGCGCTCGTGTCCCGCAGACGAGCGCGCGATGGCCCGCGTGCTGACGGGGCAGCACAGCCTAAAGATCCTTGGCATCGACTGGCGCGGGACCGCATCGCTCGATGGACGTGCGCTGCCGAATTTGAGGGGACTTGTGGGTGACCAGGGCGCAGTGCTTGCGTTCTTACCCGGCCGGTGCGACGGGGTGAGGCAGCTGAGGTGGGTGGGGCTGAGGGCAAAGCCGAGGGATAGGGAGGCGCTGTACTACGCAGCGCCGCTGCTAGGTGCGCTCACGCACTTTTCGGTAGGCGTGCCGGATGTGGAGATGGTGATTCCGCTGTTTGGGTACCTCAAGAACGCGGTGGTGCTCGAGCTGAATGTCGTCAATGTCCGTCCTCCTTCGCTTATCTTGTTGAACATAGCTAACGCTTACGCAGGCAGACCTCGATCTCCTTTCCACGTACCTCCGCCGTCTCACCTCCCTACACACCCTCATCCTTTCGGAGCACTACACCTTGCAACCCATCCTCGCCCCCAGCTGCCGGACGCACGCCATTGCCGCAGCGTACTTCCTCGCGAAGAGCCTGCACCTTGAGGAAGTCTTCATCCAAAAGCGCGCGTCGGAGCACGATATCTCCCTACCGCCGTCCAGTGGCGAGGAGGGCCGGACCCGGAGGCACTGGCGGGTGTACGAGCGCTGGACGAAGGACGACGATGAGGTATGTATCATGAGAGGAAGAGATGTGTTCTCGTGGAAGTGCGATCTTTGGCAGGATGCCCATTGTTCGCTTGAAAAGATATCCGTCACTCGTTTGACTGGATACTCGTTGCTCATTTGAACAGGTACTTGTGGACGCAATTTATACCCAACGGACTCAGAAGGACTCATTGCTATGGATTATATCGGACTGCATCGGTCTTTTACTATTAGTTTACTCACAAATACTCTGAGGGATCAGCCCCTAATTTCTGGGAGGCTGGAACGTCTGCGTTTATTTATTCAATGTAAATCCGTTTTTATCCTGCGCTCGATGTGCATCCAAATGTGGTGATAGACTCGAGCCAGTACACGATACTAGAAAGGTTTGATGATAGTGACTAAACCCTTACACATTGAACGACTGCCGCCAGCGTATCGGAACTCACAGAACACGATGCTCGAAAGATTTGATCGCCGTTTCCAGTGATCACCATGCACCTGAACATCCGTCTTCAATTAACTGTACAGCCGGCTTAGAACCTACGATTATGGTTTTCTTTTGCTGTTTGATTTTCAGCTTGAAAAATTAAATATATGAAATACTTTCTGAATAAATGAACAGGATGTAAAACATAGATATATTTGCAGAAGCGATTTTGCTCCCCGTAGTAGACAGTCACTTTCCCGACAACCAGAAGGTATGCAGTTAGAGCCCATTCCTACTCTGAGTAATAGTGCAACGAAGTGGATTCGAGCTTGCTTCTTGAAGTTCAAGCCGAATTCGCTGACTTGTACTATTATCTGCGTAGAAATAGGATGAGGACTGGAAATTTCTGGAAGGCAAGATATGCAGGAGTGAAGAAGAGCATAGAGGGCATACTTGAATCCTTGACTCTGTTAAATACACCATGGCTATTGAGGCCATGATGGAAGCACCAGGTCAACCTGTCATGGGTGGTGAACTGGTGACGATCAAGAATTCCGAAAGCACTTAGTTCGGTGGCATAGTCATCAGATAGTTATTGGTCAAGACTCGGTGGACTCGGTGAACTCGGTGGATTGGTGTATTTATGGTCTCTATCGGAATGAGCTCCGCAAACTATCGCATTTTGGTGGTTGGACTGATCCAGACGCTGCGATGTTGTGGGTTTGCCGTGAACAGATTGTAGCTCCAGAGCTACTGATGATCACTAAAAGAGGTTCCTCAGAAGACACAAGGCTGAGGGGCTTAATGGAAATGCCTCACAAGAATTTTAGGAAGAGATTGCAACTACCGATTGTCTAGAAAGTAAAGCAGAATCGAAAGAGAACTCGAAATAAATGTTTTAATCGCGGAATCGAGTGGGAGTGGAGGCCGTTACGCTGGTGCTTCAGTGCTGTCGCTATATAATATGGTGCCATTTTGTCAAAACGTATGACTCCGGCTCCGATTGAAGCCATATTATCGCTTCAAGTATCTTGCTCTCCATAGGTTAGATTCAAGCGTCATTTTATACGTCCGAGGAGCAGATACATATGTTTTTTCTTTCACGCCAGGTGCAAGGTAAACATTCTTCGATCTTGTAGATTTTAAGACTGGTTAAAGCCATTAGAAGCAAAGGAGCCTGGGCCACTAATAAACTCACGAGAAATAGATTCGAGTCGAACTTATTGCATGAGAATATCTACCTCAGATAGCGCTCCAGTGGACCTAGAGTGCTCCAAGTCGAATACGGACCCGAAGACGAAACATATAACACAATTCCAATGATAGGTCCACAGTTGTCTGTGTTGAGGGAGAATTCTTTTCCAATAAACAGTCCAGACATTACAGCGAACTCAAATTTGACAGAACGAAACGCATATTCCAGACAAGGAGAAGTCATACAAGGAGAAGTCATACAGTATAAAACATCTTGGAATCCTCGAGCGCATTTGGACGATCTAGCCAGTGATGTGTGACGCGTGTTGGGGTATTGTGAAAATTCCCGCCGCATATGGAAGAGTTAAAGTGGGGTGCTTATCCCAAGCAGTGGATGAATATGGGCCTGTTCGAGAAACATGCCAAGAGCCGTAGGCTTTAAAGATAGCCCGAAACGATGGTATCGTTGTTTTCGACCAATCGAGATCCGAGAATCCGTTTTCTGCGCCAGCCAGGAATACATTGAACATATGAAAGAAAGCTACGGCAAAAGAGGTTTTTGCCTACTTGAGAACCCGGCGGCCATTTAATCCAAGATTCTGCGTTCCTAAGGCTAGAAGCCAATAAATAAGAAAAATAGGCCAAAGTTCAAACGTTCACGGCTCGGATCACAGAAGCAAGATTCGAGCTGGATTCGAGCAAGGTACCTGAATAGTTGTCAGAAAAAAGTGGAGATGTCAAAGCCAATGGTTTAATCTCCAAGGGTTAAATTGCACCAGCATTTCATGCGATAGTGGATCATAAATGAGACGAAAGTGCTTCGGGACCGGTGACGAGTGTTGGACGAGTGGTGTAAACTTAAGAGAAGAGTCTATTTGTGTTGATTTGTCAACGCCCTCCATTAGACCCCGTCTTTTCTCGCGATATTTCGGCATGTTGCGGGAAAAAGTGGGAAATAACTACGTACATAGAGTACAGCCGATTATCTATCGATAGACCAGATTTCGCTCCGCTCAGTGATTTTGTTTAGTTTGGGAGCTACGGTGGAGCATATACAAATAGATTAGCGTGACTCCGACAACAATGCCTGGCCATATTGCATACCAACCATAATAGAATGCAATATACTACCCACTACTGTTATTATACCATACCTCTCAACCAGTCCAGATCAATACCTGGAAACCAATGACACAAACTGAAAGCTATGAAAGAACAGCTCGTAGTCATGTCAGCATACATGAGTCCCAGCGTTATAGCTCGGGTTATAGATGTCAGCCATAGAGCGGTCAATAGAGTTTTAAAATTAGTGCGAGATACTGGTTCTGTCATTCGAACACCTCTCCAAGCAGGACGGCCACGACTTTTGAACTCTCTTCATGTCTCCGTATATTATTTCTCACATTTTATGGCATTTTGTTGATAGCTGATCAAATTTAACAGTTTCTAGAGGGTCTAATCGAGCGTACAGTAGACAAGTTTATGGAAAGGTTTTCTGTTTGTGGATTGTTTGTTGAGCTCCAAAACTAAACAAAATCACAGAGCGGAGCGGGGGCGAAATCTTGTCTATCGATAGGTAATCGGTAGTAAGCGACTGGGGCCATGCTGCTCAAGCTAAACCCTGGGTGATCCTCGAGTATACTATTAAAAAAATGGAAGCATCGCTGTTGCCAAAATATCCATAGCAGCTTATCGAATCCTCCACAATATGTATATTCCGTCGTAATAACCATACAGGTATTTATTGCTTATTTATTTTGCTTGCTATGTAAAAAGACCAAGAATATAATAAATACGAGTTCTTCCATCCTTCGAATGTGCTAGACCAGTAGTGACGGCAGATCGACCAAGCTAGAGGCAGATGAGGGGCTGGAATTAATAGATATTGGTGTCAAATCAGCCTAGGCGACGACACAACCCTCTTCGCCGCCGAGCTGGGGCATGCCGTCAAGGCCTGGGGGAAGGGGGCCCATGAGCTCTGCTGGGGGCGAGCCGTATGTCTGCATCTGTAATAGATAGTTAGCGAAGGTTCCGGATGAAGTTGAGAGGAATGCAGGACAAGAAGAAGGGCGAAGATGAAGATGCGAGCGAAGAAAGCTACTAGTAGGAAGACTGATAATGGAAAAGAACATAGCGGTAAGGACACTCACCTCGCTCATCAGGTCTACGATGATCTTATTCTTCTCCGGAATGCTATCGCTATACCCGGGTTTATCGAACTCAGCGATAATGCGCTGCACACATGTGAGCTGACTCTCGTATCGCTGCTTTTCAGCAGGCTCGAGTGGAGCAGGGGGGTGGGCAAGGTACGGCGGGAACTGGAGGTAACGTAATCAGCCGTAAATTGAAAAATAGAAGGGAAAGGGATACGTACGCTGTCCGCGAGCTCCTTCAGCGGCTCGTAGAGCACCTCTTTGCTCATCAACTGACCCATCATGTTCTCGAGGAAACCAGCGAGTTCAGTATCGTTCTCGCCTTCGCCCAGCCCGAGGTCGCCTAGCGAGGAGAGGAGGGCTTCAAGCGATTCTGGAGAGGGCGCAGCGCCTGCTTCAGACTTCGCGCCCGCATCCTATAAGGGGAAGGAGGAAAGAATCAGCGCCTGTGCCACATATATCGTGAGAGGAGAGCCCAGGACTGGGACGCACCTTAAGATTCGACTCGCTTTCCTTCAACTTGTCCATCGCCTGCTTGATCTTATTCTGGAATTCGTTCCCGCCAGCAGATACTTGCTCAGGCGCTGACGGGCCCTTTGCCTTCCCTTTTGTCGACGGTCCCAGCCCCTCCTTGCCTAGTAGCTCCCCGAGACTCGCCAAAGAGTCATCCCCCGTGTCGCCATCCAGACCCTCCACGAGCATCGCCTCCCACGCGGCCTTGAACGCTTTCGCTGTCCCCTCGTCCGTCTGCCCCCCTTCTCCTTCCGCTCCCGACTCGGCGCCTCCCCCGATCTCGCGCATGAGGCTCTCCATCCCCTTTGCTAGTTCCTTAGCAAAGTCAGCGGAGATTGAATCCTCATCCGCCTCGCTAGTTGGGTCCAGCACCCCTGTGCCAGGGATCGACTTTGGCGGCTCGTCGACGCGTGTGTTAGTGCGGGGGCGGTTAAAGGTCGCAGTGGCGGCAGCGGTGGGAGGTGGCGGGGGTGGTGAGGTTAATGGGGAGGCTGAAGGGGGTTGTTTTTGCGCGGAATCGAACTGATCGAGGACATCTGTGAGATAGGAGTGTGCCAGGGAGGGTTAGGATGGGGATTAGCGCGAGGTGTTCTTGTGAGGATACGTGGCCATACCGTCGAGATCGTCGAGATCTTCCTCAGGGTCATTCAAACGCTCCAGGGTTGGCCTTTGTGCAGTTCCAGACATATTGAGAAAGGAGGAAATCCGGTATGCAAAGGTCGAAGATCAAAGTACTGCTTGGGTGTCACCCAAGTTGGGATGGAGTGCTAGCTGAACGTTGAAATTCTGGCTAAGTAAGAGCGAGAAGAATTGATAAAATAGCTGACAAATTTATTCAGAGGGCCATTTAGCACACTCCAAAATTACACTGCATACAGAAGCTTACCTCCTATTCAGCTGGACTATGAAAGAAGCGGAAGAGAGCGACCAGCTGCAGAGCCGTGCGGGATAATAGGGAAGCGCTACTTCAATTAGGCGCCGAGGCCGGTGACCAGTGGACCGGTGGTGTGAAGTCATGTCACGAACATCTCCTTTTGGGTCTCAAGCGGCCCGACGGGTTTAGTATGTACTGCCGATCGTCCGCAGCTGCTCTCAGAATGTCTGTTACATATATGAGTATTTTACAGCAGAATTAGAAGTCGCATTAGAATGAGATATATGCTCTATACATTTAGATAAAAATAAATAGCATTTTCTTGCGTTTACCTTCTCCCTATTTCCAGGTAAAATTTTGTGATGTGCGGTAATTGACAGTACTGACTTCAGAACGGAAAGCAATACTTTGGCAATACTAACAAGATACTAATAACAACTCTTATAATTACCAGACCCGCACTTCCCGAAATCCACCATGTAATATATCCACGTCGATGGTATTTCTCCACTGAGGTCGATTATAATATGGAATTTCGTAACTGCTTCTGCGTAATTCACCATAGTCCGTCTGTACGACAGAAGA
This sequence comes from Nidula niveotomentosa, assembly GCA_036937135.1. NCBI lineage: Eukaryota > Fungi > Basidiomycota > Agaricomycetes > Agaricales > Nidulariaceae > Nidula > Nidula niveotomentosa. Next base: position 64,495 of record JASFDE010000038.1, read on the forward strand.
AAGGGATCGACGCCTTCTTATGGAAGAATATTCTCCTTGAAAAATCTCAGTCCTGATAAGTCTTGGAAAAACGAGCTGGTACCTACTGGGGTTGACATATAAAAGGGGAAGATTACAAATACGCGCAGCCTCGTCCGAGTCAGAGTCCAACCCGCAGGACTTGTGGAAAGCGCGGACACTTTCAATATGATGTACTCTCCAGCTTATCATGCTTCGAGTAAAATGATCCATGGGATAAATATGCACGTTTCGAATTTGCAGAAGGCATTCCTGTAAATGGTTCAATTCAGAGCCTCCAAAGGGATCAAGAGACCAGTATGCCGTTGGATTAAAATTCCCGTTCATGCTTGGGGGAATATTCAGAAACAGATATACTTTCTCCACAGCAAGCCTGGATGATTTACTGAAACTAGTGAAGAAGTATACTTTCCATTCCGGAAGTGCTATATAACGAAAGGCCGGTAGCTGCTATGAGTATTTCATCAGTATAATCAAATCGACTCATTCACGCACCGAGTGTAATATCATTCTCAGATTGAATTCGACCTAGACGCAGTAGATGGGAGTGTATCTTCCCTATTTGAGCCATCCATGCATGAAACACGACATCGGAGACCGAGAAGAATAGTGAGCCTACAGTCGGGCACTTTTTTGGTTTGCAAGGGTGAATTGTAACTCTGTCATACAAAGTTAAATTACGTATATCCAGGTTAGAAGAAACAGACAAGCCTTGCACAGTGGCCCAACTTATTGACAACAGTATCGATATTGATTCCATACGTTTCTTCAGGAGCCTTATATGAATAGCAGTACGTGCGAGGTGTTGTACAGTAGATCGGCAGATTTTTTGATTGCAAGAAGTTCAACGATCCCACCTGCTTTGGCCCGGGAAACGTTTCGGTCAATAAATATATCCGGGATGGCCTGTCCGTGTAAGATCTCCACCTCTCGCTACGCCTACCCACACCAAGGACGGCATTGTGTACGGTAGTTAGCCGATATCGTAGATGAGCGTCTGCTGAATTCACAGCGAGCTGGAAAGCATCCGGTGTATTTGCCTTTATAAAGCGTGTTAGATGCAAGGTCTGGGCAAAGTATGTGGCAACATATTTCTTGTCAAAGTGCTCTGGGTAGTACTGCAACGCAAATATAGTTAAATGGATAAAATTTCCAAATGTACATCACGCACTAGATTGATAATTATTTTCCCAGTAATATCAGTGCATGTTTCGAGCCCAATGCGTCTGTCATCACCGAGACGGCACTTCATACTATAACAAAATGCACGCTCGGGCTCGGTATCGTCCATATTGCGTGTGAAATATTCACTGTCGTTCATCACGGTCTTCTTCAGGTAGCATGAAATATAATCGGTAGCGCCCTGGGAAGGATGGCGGTCAGAGTTCAAGGCATACCAGTATCAAGCCAAGCTACCCAAACACACCATGAAGCTGTGGATCTACCCAAGAGGAGCGATTAGCTTTAGCGAAAATTTCGGTGCACTGTCTCAGACTGACACAAGAATACTCAAATAAAGTTATCTGCAGCGACGAAATTGCTGCTGTACATGCGTATCTTATATCGGATTGAGACAGTGGGACCAGTTCTGTAGACGTGTTAATAAACCGTTAATTTGCGAAGTGCAAAACCGTACCTCCGTGAAAGGCCAGTGCAGGATGGTTTTTCGAAACACATATCCCAAAAATCTGTGCGAGATTCGGATGCCTGGAATACTGATTAGCGGGCCGAGCATAATTTTAAGATCGTCTAATTGCACACCGCATTGATGCAATGAATTCAGATATTTCCAGGAATTTCTATGAGAGGGATGAACCAATTCGGTTACATATATACACTCTTCCGTGCATATGAAGACGGTAGATACCTTATATTGCTCCTTCGGATAAAGATGTACAGTTTTGGTTCTTTCGCCAATTTTGGCTAAATGGAGACCGGACTCTGCTGAGCCCAGAGATTTTACTAGCTCTAATTCTCCAGGAATTAGATTGACATACTAAAAAGGATCAGGATTCGTAGGAAGGAACTCTAGTATATGATAAACTCGCACATCTTCGAAAGTAGTTTTCTCAGTTATTTCTTGAGATTTCGTATTAACTTCCGCGTGTCTACGTAAGCTCACGGTATTTCGCAACTAACAGTTCAAGTTATGCGAAGCTTTCATTCTTCAAAGTATAAAGTACTCACTATTAGATTCAACCGCATTTCATTGACTTCTTGCTGATATTTGGCAATCCTGCTTTGAATCGTTTTTGATGACCAATATTGTTGAAGAATTGCCGGTTTTTCTCTGAGCATCAATGTCGACACATCGGATGATATACAAAGTAGGGTGCTATGCGAATGATCATCTGGGAGACAGAACAAGAATGAAAATATGCGACTCACTTATTGAATGAAGAAAGTGTTTCCTGAAGTTGCGAAGACGCAGCTGCTGCTTCGGGATTACACTGAATCTCTTCATGCAATATCTGTACAATCGTAATGATGCTTTTCATGAGATCTTTGTAGTTGTCTTGGTTCTGTTGCAGTTGCTAAATGGGCTACCATGATTAGTAGGAATGGCGTGCCTTTAAATGATCCATGATCTCACCTGGAGTGGCTCTAGCAAAGTAACGACTAGACTTGTAGCTTGTTTAAAGCACGGGAACGGTGCCATTTCGCTTGCACAGACGATCAATTTAGCGAGGGCGATACCGTTGGCCAACCAGTCTGCGCTAGAGCTTGTCGATTGAGACGCCGATGGCGGCTTCGATCGGTTCTTGCGCACAGGGATAATCTTGCTCCATAGACGGGGCATTCTATGAAATAGGCAGAAGGAAAGGTGGCATTCCTAAGACGAGCGCCACATTAAGTCTTACAGGCTTGTTTGCATAGCCTCTATCTGCCAAATATAGGTTTTTGTGGACGACTTTAGCATCATGGCATGCTGTTTTGTTTCGTCCACCGCCATTTGATTAGTAAGCGTGTATCTGGACACAGGTGTCGAATTGATCACAACGGGAAAGCGTAAAGGGACTTGAAATCGCCTGGATGAACGCTTGACGGACATCATGTGAGTTAGTTGATTTCGAATACTATCCCTATGTGTATGGAGGCAGCGGGGGGTGCACTGTTACGCGAAATTCTGGTATCTGGTTTAGCAACCAGACTAAATTTTACCGTGACAAAGTTTGCAATTCGAATCGCTTCGTCCTTTACCATGTCCCAGATGATAGAATACATCCAATACGAGCTTTTTAAAAAATCTGTAATTTTTCTATTTTTCTCGATTATATTTCGATTTATTTCCTCCGGACAAGCCTGTGTTACCCGTTCCACCCCTGGGAATCAGCAATGCGGTAGAGGGCTTGTGCGTATTATGCTTGCCTCCGTACACGTAGGGACAGTACAGGCAGACCAACGAAAGGGGCCATGAACACTGAGTAAAAATGGCGCCACACGTTTATATAAGCAATATTTCTCAATAATACATGGAGAAGCCCAAAAAATCAATATAAATTCACGCTTGAAACTGATAAATCTTCACACTCTTGACTTCCCAGTCTATCAACAGCTATTAGACAATCATGCGTAGATAATAAGAAATTAAGTTCTTACATGCATCGTTAAACGAGCCCCCGCTCGCTCGAACAAACGCTTCGCATGTCGAAAATCCTGTTCTCTGTGCGCAGCTCTGTTCCTGGCCAGGGATACCAGTCACATTCCACACGCCGGCAGCCCAGTCTCCGCTGTGAGAAGACATTAAGTAATTAATACGATGTTGGGGGGTACAATGAACCCACCACAAAGTAGTGTCAAAGATCGCCTGATGGTTCTGGAAGAACCTGAAAGGATCGCACGAAGTCGCAGGCCATCTTGCCATTGGAGTCCCCCATGCATCAGGTTGAGGCGCTCCACCGGTAATGTCTGCCGGTTCAGAACCACGAGGAAAGAAGTACACAGCGATGCCACTTGTGTCCCATTTCACTAAAGAATAACCTCAGTTAGCACGTCTCCTATTACTATTAGTGTGCTCAGGTGCGTACTTGCATATACTCCACCGCCATTAGAATTGAACGAGGGCCCAATAGAGTTACTGCTGCTCGCGCGAATTCCACACCCCGCATTTCCAGTTGTCGATGCCGCACAATCGGTAATGCCAATAACGGTGCCTGAGATGGAGAGTACGGTAGGGTCACTAGTTGGGAGCGAGCATCCCACGTCAGTGTGGAGCGTAGCCTGGTTGTTCGTGTAATCATTCACTCCTTCTGCGATGTCGATTTCGCCGCTAAAAGGCCAGTTAGGACCATTAGTCCAGAATGCACTGGAATGGCTATGTTCATCAATCTGAACGAAGATGATCGTAGAAAACGAGCTTACGGCCAGGTACCGCATCCTGTGGGCATGTGCACGGAGTCCATAATGACAAGGCCTCCGTTGAACTGGTAGTTGGTAGTGATACGGACACTTTTCCTGTTCCCCGGGACAGTGGCAGTAGTTTCTACACGCATGACTGCGTTTCCCTGGCTATTCACCTCAGACAGCCCGTTCGACACCTGAAACAACGCATGTAAGTTTCACCACAGAACTGAAAGAATCTACAGCACCCACAGCAGTATTTTGATCCACATAGTCAACGATACCTGCGCGCAAATAAGCCAAGAAAAAAGCAAACAAAATGGTTTCCTCTTCACCATGGGTTTTATCGATATCTGTATAGAAAGTCCAACCATCGAAGAAAGTGTTCCCTGCCTATTAGCCCAAAGATGAGACGGAGAACAAGATCAGAGGAAGGGAAAGAAACACACGTAGGTTTGTTGGATCTTCCATAATGCCGAAGGAGCAGTGACTATTGGGCTTGAACCTGTCGCAGTCCCCGACGCAGTTGTGCTTGGACCCGCAGCAGTAGTCGCACTTGAGCCGTCGTCACTAGGACTAGTACTTGAAGCTCCATCACTTGGACTGCTGCTATTTCCACCCCCATCTCCATCTCCACTCAACTGGGCCTGATTTCCTGGCTTGCAGTACACCACATCTTTCGGAGCCATATCAGGGGATATGTCCGCTCTTCGCTCAAGAATCCCACCGAATGCCACTCGGAGATCGCGAGTGAGGCTGTGCGAACGTCGCATAGTGGACCGGTGCATCCTTTGAACTGCACGTCCGAGGACATGACGCCCCGCGGATGGGGAGGCAAATTCGACAATGACCAAGAGAAGGCATATCGGGAGGGAGCTCAGATTCCGGAAGCGCATAGGTGTTGAAGGATGGAAGAAGATGGAAGAAGGGCAGAGCGTAGCGTGCAGGGGAGAGGCGCAAATCCAGACACTTCAGACAGACAGTGTTGACTGAATCATCAATTAGGCGGTCAATAGAAGAAAGAGAACAGGTTGATGGAAGAAGAGCTCATTTTGTGGGTCCTGTTGCCTTCTTCTGCAGCGTGTTCAACTATGGATAATGGAACAGTCGCCCAAGCCCTCGGCATGTACATGAGATACCCGTGCCGTTGGCGCTGATCGGCGCTTGGAGGCATGCCGTTATGTCCATGCCATGCAGCCTAAACTCGGCCAAAAGCAGCTTCGAAAGCACCAGTCGGCGGTACACGGCACTGATTGTTGGGTTCTCGACCAAGATCTCGTCCCTCGTGGTGTGCAGTTAAGTAGTTATGCGGCACAGCTTCAATCTTCACATCCTCGTTGTGCAGTGCGCTCTGAATAATCTATCCTCTGACTGCACATAATTGAACACCGAAACTTCGGTCCACGCGTATGCCGTGAACATACATATTGCGCAGTTTTACCTATGGAGCTGCTATTAACAGCGAGTTCCGTGGACGGGCACGCGGAAAGAACTGAAAGGACGCGCCAATTCAGTCGTTCGGCCTAAAAGTTCCGGGATGGGAAAACAAATGGCTCTAGTTGGCGTGAATGTGTAGAAGAATCACTAGACATGGCCGGCGCTTGAGGACATGCAGAAGACTAGTGTTAATAAGGAACGGGCGTCGATAGGAACAGTGTGTTCTGGAAGGGGAACCTTGGCCAGCCTCGAAATGCGTAGATAAAAGCCTCAAACTGGATAGCTAGCGGCGAAAAATAATGAGAATAGCGGACTATTCTTCTCGAAGCGAAGGTCCTGGGGTTAACAGGCCAAAAGAGACTCTCGAGGATATAGCATGCTCTGAAAGAGTCGCTATAAATAGCCCGCCCGACGAATGAACGCATCAAAAAGGCAACGATAAAATCCTAAAGGAGGAGTAGGCTGAGGACCACGCTCTAAAGCTTTCGCAGCATCAGGAAGCAGCCCAGTTGGACAGTATGTCGAAAGCGGCTTGCAGCGAGAAGCTAGCGAAGGCAGATAAGACTGGCCATGAAGACAGTAGACATTCTCGAATACCGACGGCTTGGATAGGGAGTACTGACTCTGATGATAAAGCTGAGTATCGAGGAGGCCTCGGCTTGGCGCAGAGGCGGCTCTGGTGGTCACCATTGCACGAATAACAGGAGTGGGAGAGAGAAGCGGGGAACGTGTGGATCCGAAGCAGCAATCCCTCGCATTGACCTGGCAACCTGTGCGACTTTACGTCAACAGTTTGGCCTAGTGAACCCTCACACTAACTTGGCTAGCTGTTCAGTTGACCTCTTCATATCCAATCAGCTATTTATGACGTCGACCTGGTGATTCTTTATGTCAAGCTAGTGCTTTATCCGTAGAGCTGACGTTTGTCTGCGTCGAGCTGCGGTTTCCCCAAGACCGGTTAGTAAGTCTTCACGTTGACCTGACAATCCCTAGTATCGACCTGGGTTTTCCGCGTGCCCACCTGACGCTTCGCTCCTCGACCTGGCGATTCCTAACATCGACCTCACGTTGAACTGGCAATTCCTGACACCGACCTGAAGCTTCCTTCTCTTCGACCTGGGACACCTTCACCCAACCTGCCCCTTCCCCACGTCGACCTGGTGATTCCGTACACCGGCCTGACGTTTCCCTACGTCGGGCTGGGACTTCTCCACATCGACCTGGAACGTCTTCACGTCGATTTTGCGATTCCCCGCAAGGACCTCGGGAGTCTTCACACTGTTTCCTCGCGCCGAGCAGACAGTTTTCTGTATCCAATGGCCAAGTCCGCCCACGTTGAGCTGCTGCTAAGGTTCTTCAAATAACCCGGTGGTTCTCTAAGCCGCTCTAATAATTCTCCAAGTCGATCTGGTGATTGTCCGAATCAACCTAGGAACTGCTTAGGTCGAGCTGGGGCATCCTTTCCATTCGCCATATTAAACTGGCGATCCGAGAATTGCCTATATCGAGCCGGGATATCCTTTCGTCAAGCTGGTGATTCTCTCTTCGAGTGGGTGTTTCCTGATGTTAAGGTAGGACTCATCGTACCGAGCTGGCACTTCCTGCTGTTGAGGTAGGGATTCGCCACAACGAACTGCTAACTCCTGACGTAGAACTAGCGAAATCTCTCATCGAGTTGCCGATCGCTTACAAGGACCAGGCGTTCTCCCGCATCAACACGGCGTTCTCCATGAGGACCGGGGAATCCAAATGCATTTTCCCACATCAACCTTAGGGTTCGCGATAAGCAAACCAGGAGCTTCCCACGCTGCCCTATTGGTGATTCTTAACATCGGTCCTCCAATGCCCTCGGTCTATGCGGTGATTCCTCAAGTCGAGCTAGCGAGCCCTTACTAGAAGCTGGAGGGATATGAATGCCTCTGTACGCCGTACGAGGATGTAAATCACTGCACTGTGGGGCCATAACTGTGTCACTGCGTGCGTGGGGTTGCGATGAGGCACACTCATGAGTACATCTGGTGAGGGAGCACAGCTTTTATGTGATGCGCTGGAAGGTGGCGCGTGACAAGCAGAAATGATTGCAATGAAGAAGCACATAAGGTGGCAGGAGAGACTTCTGAGTCACGGGAATAACGTCTAATCTAATTGCCATTCCTCCAGATTTCAATGTCTGAACTGACTGGGAAGGGAAGAGGACGGAAGTTCAGTTTATAGCTGTTGCCCCTCTGCGCGAAAAAGATATGTTGCCCTGGACTAAAGCTGGGGGTACACATGAGCTTACGTGGACTGAATGAAAGTGTGCAGAGGAGATTGGAACGAGTTTTGAGGTGCCTAGGAACCAAATAACGAGGGTTTTATACTGGCAATGGTGCAGTGAAACGACGGCGGCCCTGCACTGATGATAATACAGTGCCGGAAGTGGAACAATACACTCAGGTATGAACAGCTGAGGACTGAGAATATGTTGGGACTATGGAACAAACAATTGCGATTCGGAAGCTCGTAGGTCGCTGACGGTTCTATATGTAAAAACGTTGAAGCACGGGGGTAAACTTGAAGCTAAAGTTTAAGGTGGGAGAACATTCAAGATAGCGAAAAATATTCCTCGTGTCCTAGTGTTGGGCTGTACGCTTGTCCAAAAGGTGCCTCACAGCCACATAGAGTTAAATCAGAGCTTTAAGGAGGAATAGAAGAGGCGTCAATACTCGCTTGGGCGGCGTACGGAGTGGGGCACACCTGATGACATTGTATTGAATAACACGGCTTACGTTGACGCGGGATCGTAGGCTGAGAGTCTTGGATGATGTGGAGGCATTGCTTTATCCTGCTAGATGCCTGGAAGACGAAGACGAGTCAGCTGGGCGCTTGTATTGCTTTCTGGTCAAATTCATACAACATACTACATAACTATGCTCCAAGGCCGTGAGGTTTCAGTAAAATCCCGCGGTGTCGGCTTGCAGCGTTCAAATAGCATCATGGTGCATCTGGGCGGAGATTCGATGTTCGGGGTCGCTGAGCATAGGTGATGACCAATAGCGCCTAGCGTTCGAAAGGAATGGTAAGCAGCTGACAGTGCTACTGCAGGAAACAAGAATGAGCAGGAATTCGGAAAGGGGTCAAGGCTACAAGAATTACTTACCGTGTCGGGCAATCTACTCCCCGACATCGATGTCGGGGAATAAAATTCGTGACGCGAATTGTTGAACGCCCGCCACGTGATGCGACGCGACGCACGTGATGAGAACTTGTTTGGAGTGTCAACAAACGGATGTTGAATCGGATTTGAACGCGTCTCTGCTCTCCCACCTTCTCCTCCTCCCCAACCCAACTTATCTCTCTCTCCCCCACCGCCGCCACAATGCCCCGCAAAGCTGCCGCCGCCGCAGGAGATGCCTCTGCCGCCGAGCCTCGCCGCTCGTCCCGCATCAAGGACATCCCCAAGGCCGAGCCCGTCGTGAAAAAGCCCGCAAAGCCCAGAGTCAAGAAGGCGGACAAGGAGAAGAAGGAGGATGCCCCCGCCGCGGAGGAGGAGGGCGAGACGGAGAAGGAGGCCAAGCCTAAGTCTGGGCGGGGCAGGAAGCGCAAGGAGGTCGAGGAGCCCAACGGTGCTGCTGCTGCTGCTGAGGGCGAGACCGCTGAGGAGGGTGATAAACCACCCCCGGCGAAGAAGGTGAGTCTCCGTTTTCTCCCTGAGATCTGTGTCTTAATAGTGTTGGACTCTATAGACTAAGCCTGCATCCAAGGCAGCTGCGAAGCCCGCCTCTGCCGCAGCCGCCAAACCCGCCTCCAAGGCCACTGCGAAGCCTGCCTCTAAGGTCGTAGCCAAGCCTGCTTCCAAGGCAGAGGCAGCCAAGCCCGCATCCAAGGCGAAGCCTGCGTCCCGCGCGGCGTCCGCGAAGCCCCCCTCGCGAGCGGGGTCCAAGAAGCCTGCGTCCAAGGTATGTTTGCCTCCGTTCCGCTCGAGTTGTAGCGATAGTGCTGCTAGTATGTGCTGCTGCTGCTGCAATCTTTGGCCTGTGAATATCGTCGTTGGCCTTCTGTTGTCGCCATCGGCCTCTTGTCGTCCTGTCACCGTCGTCGGCCCGTTTTCACCGATGGCCTCTTTTGGTCGTCACCTTTATTATTGCCATGTCGCTCTTTTCTTTCCATCTTCCTCATCTTTTCCCTGTCCTTCTCTCCAAGCCCAAAACTGACCTTTCTTTTCCAAGGTCGAAGGCCAAGAGCCCGCTGCCCCCTCCTCTGCTCCCGCCGGTGAGACTATCACCGAAGAGCCGGAAGCTGAGGCGGCCGCCACTGAGCCTGCAGCTGTTGTACGTCCCCCGTCTCTCCTTCATTCCTATGCTCACTTCTCTCTTTCTTCCGTACAGGTCTAAAGCACTGCTTCCCTGCACCGTCGTCACTCCCTTCTGTCCCACCCCCTAACCCAGCCTACCCACCCAAGACCTTTCCAGACCGCCCGCCAGTGACGCACAGTGCAGGATGATCGATAATGATGATGAAGATGATGTACCATCCTTGTATCTTCCCATGTCTCTCCACCTATCCTCACGACCCCGGACACGAATCAGAACCGCCGCAGACCACCCCATTCCCAGGCCCCCGTCTAAAATCCGTCCCCGTCGTCGTCGTGCTATCTCTTGTTGTGTTTCGCCTTTTTTTATTATCCTTTCCTCTTCTATCTTTTACTTTCTGAATTTTCCTTTTTTTCCCTTTTAATTGGCTTAACCCCGGGGAGCGGGCGCATGTTGTACATATACATATGTAGCGTCATCATATCGTATCATATGCTAGAGGGTTTCTCTCATCCTTATCCTTGTCCCTCTCCCCGTGCCCGTCTTCCTCTCCCGCTGCCTGCGTCTCCTCCCCTTCCCCTCAACCTTTCATTTCACTTCAGTGTACATATCTTACCTCCCTCCTTCCCCCGCTTTTCTTGTACGCTCCCCACGTATGCTATCTATTCCGCCTGCCCTCGCTCCCGTCTCCCCCGCCCAGTGTATGTGTGCCATCTTTAGTGTTAGTGTTAGTATATTATGTAGCCGCCCCATACTCTCTTCCCTCCCTCCCCTCCCGATCGAGCGCTAGCACTGGCAAAGGCTTGTTTCTGACTGGCTCTAAGAGGAGGAGAGCTTTTGAAATTGAATATATTTATGGTTTACGAACACGCTGGGAGGTTTTGAGTTCTGAGTTTTGAGTTTGCGTGTGCCTGCGTGCGGCTACGGATTTATGGTAGGCATCATCAAACTTAACCTCGACGTTCATGTTGGTTAAGGCTGGACTTCAAACGATACGATTGCTCGTCGATAAGCGGTGACCTGCTCGCATTTGAACCAGTCGCTATCTGGCGCTTGAAACATCAACGAACCCTGTCACTACTATATTCCCGGAATCCTCTGGCCTCAGTCCCGCGTGCTCGTCACTGCTGAGCGACTTGCTTGCCCGCCTGTGAACCTTTGACGTCTTAGAGCATATCGATCCAGATAGTTCTATTGCATGGATTCGACACGAAGCGATCGCCAGACCCCCATGCCTCCCTGCGCCTGCGTGTAATTCGATATAGAACATACGTAGTGGGCCACAACACCCAACGCAGACGACAACGAGTGTCGCCTCGGAAGTCGCATGTGGATCAGTCCGCCCGCCTATTGAAGTTGGTAACGAGTAACTGCAACTCCCCAATAGTTGCATTCGCTCTTTCGTGATTTGTCAGAGCGTACTGCTACTCGCAGCGGATGCACGGCGTGCAGCGGATATACGGTTCGTAAACTCGCATCCGACCGCATACATGATAACATCGAGCTCACAATATCCCATATAGGACAGTCAGCAAGACAAATCGCTGCTGACCTGTGACCCCATGCATGCCAGTGCGCTGACACCCGAGACATCATTATGTTGCATTCGAATCGACCTGACAGTTGGACCAGGACGCGAATGTATGACAGCTGGATTCTCTGCCGGAGTAAGCCCTCCCATTGCATGGGCTAATTTGGCTCACTGCTAACGCGCCCTTATATCAAGCCTGTAAACAGTGTGAAGCTCAACGTAAGTCGAGCGCGAGTTATAGGTTCCCAGCCCAGCTTCAGAGGACGGTGACTATGGCTTGGAGCATGAGCGTAATTGCGAAATAACATTGGCTCTGGTGGCCTTATCTAGCGTAATCGTCGTCTAAACTCGATCGTCCTCGTTGGCTGTGGCGAAGTTAGCTGATCAAGCTCATACCGCAGGGGAGTTCGTCGTTGGGGTTCGTCATTGGGGTTCGTCATTTGAAAAACGCGTCATGGATGGCCTCCAATTTCCCGACAATGTTTATGCTCTGCTTTGATGCATTCCTGATCCGCCCAACTGAAGACTTCCATCTCTCCGGCTCATGGCTTCAATCTACAACTTTCGTCCATCCACCTCACTGCGTCGATCTGTTCAGCCCATAGTGTCGATCTATGAAGCTCACAGCGTCAATCCATCCAACTCAACGTCGATCTATCCAACTTCGCGCCAGTCTATCATGCGTTGTTCGCACTGTTTCATAAGCTCAGCAGCTTCAGAAACTGTGTGCAGCTCAAGCATAAGCAGCAGGGCTTCCTCGTTGTCGACATGAAAGATGCAACAAAGCCATGTGCGTTCGTTGCCTTCTTTTACTCCACTCTCGCGCTTATCATTTGCTAGGTGAAACACGTCTTCTTCGATAGTGGGACCTGGACATCCTACGACCATTTTACATAGCTGATCCACCTGCGCACCTTGTCGACTTCGTGCTTCGTTCATGCATACGGCCTCCCGGCCGACTACTGACAAAGATCAAAAGGTGATTCATGAACATCAATTCGGGTGTTAGATCATTGTCAAATGCTGTAAAGACTGTATTAATTTAACCCTAGCTGCGCAAGATGCAGTTTCATTTAGGGGCTCGTTAAAGATGTGTATGAAATAGGAGTGCATTCCCGAAAAAAACGAATTATGTGTATGACCGACATAACCAAGACACGCCTTTCAAGCACAATCAGATGTCTGTATGTATAATCTCGCGTTGATTGGAAAGAGCAACAAGATGGCTATTCTTAACTTCCTTGTCCGAAGTCACCCCGCATGATAGATTGGCGCCTCGAGCGCCGCACTTTTAAAAGTCGACTACCATCTTCTATATCCCTCTTCTACCCCTCATCATCGACACCATTGGTGAGTTCACTCGCTACCAACATTTGAAACAAGTTCTTGATTTGCGTAGACCGGGTAAAGTGTCATGGCTCTAAGATTATAGTGCTTAAGTTTACCAAAGCCAATAGAGTTATCGCCATCATGGCTATTCCAAAATGCACGAAACTGTTCATTGGGCAAGAAGCTTATCTCAATGTGTTGCGTGATACTTTCTCGTTGCGAGACAGTGATAGCGAAGGATTCAACAGGCGTTCCTTCCTTCTATATGGCCTGGGTGGAATTGGAAAAACGGAGATATGTTTGAAGTTTATCAAGGAATACTCGAGCCTGTGAGTTTGTCTTCTACCTTTGGGGGTTTTATGTATTTACTTTTTCTCCTTTGCTATAAGTTTCTCTCAAATATTCTGGATTGATGCCTCGAGTGAAGAAACCATTATCCAAAGCCTGCTTGAGATATCCAATACTGCAAAAGCTCAGTCATTTGGAGTTCAGAATTCAGCGGAGTCTGCTCTGCAGTGGATATCCAAGATCAAGGATGAGTGGTTAATGGTCTTCGATCATGCTGGTGCTTCTGGAACAATGGAGAAATTTCTTCCTGGGGGAAATTCAGGCAATATTTTGATCACAAGCCAGAGGTTGTTTGTTGGATGGACTACCTCTTTCAGCAATTGCATGAAAGCTGATGTTATGGAGAAAGAGGATGCTATAACTCTCCTCTTGGTGGCCAGTGGCTTGGAATTATCCTCTGAAATTTTCAGAAATGCAGCAAAGGATATTGTGGATAAATTATGCTATATTCCACTTGCAATTATGCAGGCTGGTGCAGCTATCCAATCTGGGTTTTCTGATATTCACAAATACCAGCAACATTCCTCCAAGAAGCATCAAGAACTCTTGTTTGACATTTGGAAGCTTACACTCAAGAATATGGAGTCCAGAACTGACAATGATTTTTTGTGTACTTCTGAAGCTGCTCAAAGTGCTATTTTTATTCTGAAAATCTTTGCATTTCTGAACAACAACAGTGTTGATAAGGAGATATTCTGCCTAGCAGCAAAGAAGCTGGAAGAAATACCTGATTTACATACAAGGTTCATATCTATCAATCCTGATGGACAGTGGAAAAGCTACTTTGAAGAAGGCATTGAACTCCTGCTCTCTTTCTCAATGATAGCAGAAAGTGGAAGGAGCTACTGCATTCTTTCACTTGTTCAAACTTGGATCCAGAGTCAGATGTCACACATTGAGCAACAAGAGAAATGCTCTATGGCAATTACAATTCTAGCTTCCACTATTGAATTTAAATTTCAAAGTCAAGATTATGCATTCTGTGGAAGGCTACTTCCCCATATAGTGGCAATTTATCAACATGCTACTCATCTGGGACTTCTGGATCAAATTTCAAGTAATGAATGCAGTAAACTTGCATTGGTATTTCAGGAGAATGGGCATTGGAATAAAGCAGAGGAGCTGGAGATGAAAGTCCTAGAAAAAAGGAAAATCACTCTAGGAGAAGATCACCCAGACACTCTTTCATCTATGGGCAACCTTGTATCAATATATCATTTGCAAGGGTGCTGGAAGGAATCTGAATTGCTTGGTGTTGAAGTGGTGCATACAAGGAGAAGGGTTCTGGGAGCAGAACATCCAAATACCCTGTCAAGCATGAATACACTAGCATCAATCTATCAGAATCAGGGTAGATGGAATGAGGCAGAACAGCTACAAACTGAAGTCCTGGAAACAAGTATAAAAGTGCTTGGAGAACAGCACCCAGATACTGTTCAGACAATGGGCAATCTTGCCTCATCCTACTATCTTCAAGGAAGATGGAAAGATGCAGAAACTCTGCAGATCAAAGTGCTGGATTCCATAAAAATTATATTTGGATTAGAGCATCCAGGCACTCTTGCAGCTAAAAACAGCCTTGCATCTACTTATCAGTGCCAGGGGCACTGGATGAAAGCTGAAAAATTACAGACAGAAGTCCTGGATACAAGTAGCAAACTTATTGGAAAAGATCATCCAGATACTCTGGTGTACATGGGAAATCTGGCAGTCACATATCAGAGTCAAGGACAAATATTGAAGGCAGAAAAATTAGAGATTCAAGTCTTGGATTCCAGAATGAAAGTTCTTGGACCAGAGCACCCAGCTACTCTTTCAGCAACAAGTAATCTGTCTTCTACATACCAGAGCCAAGGAAAATGGATTGAGGCAGAGAAGTTGCAAGTTAAAGTCTTGGATGAAATGAAGAAAATTTTAGGAGAAGACCATCCAGATACTCTTCAAAGTATGACAAATCTGGCAGTAACATATGTGGGACTGGGGAATTTTTTGGAGGCAAAGAGACTGCAAGTTCAACTTCTTGAAAAACAGAAGAGAATATTTGGTCCAGAGCATCCAGGAACTCTTGTGAGCATGACCAATCTAGCATTGATATACAACCATCTGGGAAATTGGCAAGAAGGACGGAAGCTGTGTTTGAATGCCTTGGAATGTATGAAAAAAGTCCTTGGGATTGAGCACCCAGATACTCTTGTGGCAATGGAAAATCTTGCATTGATATTCCAAACTCAGGGGAAATGGAAGGATACAGAGGAGCTGCAAATTCAAGTTCTAGATATCAGAAAAAGAGTCCTTGGAGAGACACACCCAGATACTATTAAGGCAACAAACAGCCTTGCATTAACCTACAAGAATAAAGAGGAATGGGTAGGAGCATAGAATCTTATGCTTGGAGCAACATTTTAGTTCTCAATTCATTTGGTCAGTGAGTCTTGATACATTGCATTCAAGGTCTGTAATCATTGATCTATATTATTTGATATTAGGTATCTGCACTTTATATTTACAGTTCAACACTGATTTTCTATTTTCCTTTGCATTTTCTCTCCTTTTGTTTCTTATATTAGTTTGATATTAGGTATCTGCACTTTATGCTCACAGTTCAACACTGATTATATATTTTTCTTTGCATTTTCTCCCCTTGTTTCTTATATTAGTTTGATATTAGGTATCTGCACTTTATGCTCACAGTTCAACACTGATTATATATTTTTCTTTGCATTTTCTCCCCTTGTTTCTTATATTAGTTTGATATTAGGTATCTGCACTTTATGCCCACAGTTCAACACTGATTTTATATTTTTCTTTGCATTTTCTCCCCTTTTGTTTCTTATATTAGTTTGA
>JASFDE010000038.1:80796-93173 GCA_036937135.1 Nidula niveotomentosa
TTTCTTATATTAGTTTGATATTAGGTATCTGCACTTTATGCCCACAGTTCAACACTGATTTTTTATGTTTTTTTTTGTATTTTCTCCCTTTTGTTTCTTCTATCTAATATTTTTCACCAGTTCTTAATGCACTTTCATATAACTTGTGAACTACATTTCTGACTTCAACAAACCTGCACTGCAGTATACCTTTTATTCCTCAATAAATGCCCTGTGGGCACAAAATGCCAGTGTATAGTGTTGAAAACAACTATACACAGATATATATTGCACTCATCTTGCAGTTCTGATTCTCAGAAAATTAAGGCAAAAGACTGAAATGATTCAATGAAAATAATGAAGTTTTCAGATCTTCACAATCACTGAAAAGCTGGAAGTCAACATGTGTCTTGTAAGTCTAAGAGGGAAATAAGACTAATATAATGCCTGTCATTATTAGGGGGTGAGAGTGTTGAAGAGGAAAGCTCAAGAGGATGATACCAATTTACTTGTGAGTAACCTCAAAGCATAAGTCAACAGTTTGCTTTCCTGCAGTTGGACCAATCTGTATGGTGAGTGCTCCAGCTATGGTGGTGATCAAAAGTATTGCACAGGTGTTCACAGACATGAATTTCAACAGCCACTTGCTCAAACCTCATATAACTTAATACTTGTAGTGTAGCTTCTTATCTCAAGGTTCATGTATTAAAATTTATAAAATGTTGAAATGTGCATCTTAGAGATAGAGAATACCAAAAGTTCAATTTTCATGTCCACAGGGAGACATCCAAAAAATCTAAAAAATATTTGAGAGAATATTTCTGTCAGACACACAAACAATACACTCTTAATAGTGCAATGTCAAGTTCATCTAATCACTCAGAGAGAAGGGAGAGATGCAGAAGGGGGAGGAACAAAGGAAAGGGAAGAGTGGGCTATATTGCTAGTCAAGAAAAGACCAGCTCAAGACTGGGGTTTCCAATACAAATGATGTACCTAAATACTACTCTACACATGTCTTACACATGTATGACTCATGTACTATGCATTGTAAGTAATAATAGAATCTGCTGTGCTACATGTTTTATATGCATGTAAGTAATAATTGATCATAAAAGAACCAAGCTGTGTGTTGTCTGCATGGGTGCAGTCTCCTCATGTTATCCATGCAATGTCCATGTGTCAATCCTAAGATAAGATCCTCCTGTGATAAGATCTTATGATAAGATCATAGTAATCACCAAAAAGAAAGGCAAATTCCCAATAATACAAACAACATAAATTTTGAATGCAAGAAATCAATAAGCAGGCTCCTGAGATATAGAGCCTGCAAAATGTGACTTCAGTGCAAATATACTCTAAGCCAAAATCATTTCTAACTTTCATCCTACATACCTGACAAAACCAGACCATTATCTTCATTATCTTTGTTTCTTATTTAGTTTCACATCATTCAAAACCACCAGGAGAATTTTATTACAAAATGTTAAATTGATATACAGAATGTTTTGTATGGCCTTAATATTTGGCTGTCTCATCTATCTAACATTTCCAACCTACTCCCTGTGGTAGTTTTTCTTGCCACAGGAAATAATACATTCAACTATATGTGAAAGTGCAAGACACATGATGCCTTTGTTACCATTGTATTCCTCTCATTTTTCTGCTCATTTTGATCTATAATAAATGGTGGTAGGTGCCTTGGAAATGCCAGAACATGAATCCATTCAGAATCCATTCAGAATCTGTTTGGAATTTGTTTGAAATATGCTCAGATTTGGATCTGACTGGAACTGACAATTCTGAGCAAAATGCTCAGAATCTGATCAGAACCAACCTTTGCATTTGTAGTGATTAACTACATTCATAACAAAAAAAGAAGCTCAGATTCCAAGTGGTTCTGAGTGGTTCCAATCAGTACCAATCAGTACCTGTGGGGGTGTGTCACAAACCAAACCAGAGGCATCCCAGAGGTCATATGATTTGCAAGTCCTGAGAATGGAACAAGAACAAAGTACCAAGGTGTAGCTCAGAGGGCACCTGAATGATTTGGAGGTGCAAGGACATAACCTTGCAGGGACCAGGACTTGGCTTCAGCTTATAAGAAGTTGCACCTTCCACAATCCTACTTCCTGAATTAAGATGAGGAAGTTAGTGAACAATAAGATGACAAAGTTGTGACTCAGGAGGTTCCTTTGTTGCAATGTCAGAGGTGAACTGAGAGCAGAGGGCAAATAAGGAGTAGAGGGAATTGTATAAGCAATTTACAAACTGAAGTACACTACTGAGAGTACTTTAACTTAAATACTAATTATTCAGTCTTGGCACTAAGTGCCAAAGGAAATGATAAGAGTAGCAAGACTCAGAGGTGCTCCTGTGATGAGAGTACATGTGGAGACCTCCAAGAGAATGTAGTGAAAACAAAAGATAAGCAACATAATGGAATGGAGTGGGTCATGTGAATGTATCATAAGGAATGAGACCATGAGGTGAATACAATATGAGGAAATAATAATGGAGAACATGAAAGATAAGAATGAAGATAATAGAGCATACAAATGAAGTATGATGAAAAAGGTTCCAATAATGTGCTAAGGTATTGCTGAAGTCTCCAAGTGGTCAATGTGTGGGTTCCTGTAGGTTGTAGCAAGGTTTGGAGGTTTGACTTAGTGTTGCAAACAGGATATGACAGGGTGTCACAAACCATCTCTGGAGGTGAAAGACTGGAGGTCACATGATTACAAAAACCTGGAAGAAGATTGTTGGAGCATGGGAAACAAATCTCCTGTGTGAAACCTGGAGAATCACCAAAGTAGTGGTTCAGTGACAAAGCACTGCAGAGGGGTCAGGACTTGGCTTCAGCTTGTAAGAAGCTGTACCCTCCTCAATCCTAGGTCCTGTATTTCAGACATAGAGTTAACAAAGTTTATACAGAGCAGGAATGAGACTAGGAAAATAATCCTTTGTCACAACAGAGGGCAAGGAGACAAGAGAAGGAGGAAAGTAGGAGATCACAATATAGCAATTAACAAACTGGAGAACTAATACAGTGAGTACTCAAGTTTATATACAAGGAGCAGAGACTTCTTTTGGTAAGGAGTCAGGTAATGGAGCAGAGTAAATGTGGCTGAGATGTGTGGCTGAAATATCACAGAGGGGATACGACTAATTGATAAAGAATGAGACTAAGACAAAAGGATAACAAAGAAAATGGAGATGACATAAGCAAAGATAAGGGAGAAAGGAGTAACTGCAGAGTGGAGCAGAGCATAACTGATAATGAAAGTGGACTTGTGCAAATTGAAGAAATAATGTTCAGAGTAAAACAGAAGTAACAAGAAGTGCGTTGGAGATGAGTTATGGTGTATGGAGTTTGGACATATGAGTACAGAGGTGTCAGGGACATAGCTTGAGATTGAATGGGATATGACAGGGGGAGAGTAAAGACCTCAGTGAGAACCCATGAGAACTGGAAGGGCACAGCACATAAGCTAGGCCAATAGTTCTTAGTTTATTAGTGTTATGGTTGGAACCTCTTTCCAATGCTTCCAACATTTCCAATGTAATGCTACCTTGTGTATAACCTTCTCTTTAGTCCTTTTCCTTATTTGCTATTAGTAGGGAAATCAGTCCTTGACAAGATGTATTCCTGCAGCAGGCATAGCATGCTTTTATGCAAGAGACAATTTGGCAGGTTGCTGAAGGATCAAATACCTTATTGGAATTGCTTAATTACCTTTCTATCAATGATGTCACAAGGCAGGCAATTGGGAAATTGGGAGGAAAAAAATCCCCACTTGCACAATCTACAGGCTGTGGAGAAATTATAGTGGCATAGTTTTTGATAGGTTATAACATTCATGCATTCCACTGCTCATTTACTAACATCTCTCATCAATTTTTGCAGATTAGAGTAGCTCATGGTGCTATTTTTTTTTTTTGACATTTTTTATTCAATTTTTCTTTATTTTACTGCCAACAAAAAAATGTTGGTGTTGAAAATGAAGAAAAATTGAAATGAAAAATGACAGAAAAACAACAAAAAAACAGCACTATGAACACTCCCTCTGGCTTTTCATTTAAAATGGACAAAAAATGGGCATTTCATTTTTCTCTCCCAGCACAGTGGTTTGGTTGGCAGCTCTGCTTAGGGGACATCACCCAGAGTATCAGGTAGCTGAGGGAGTGCCAGTGCAATATCCTGTCATTATCTCAGTCTTTCACTCTGTGTGCTTATAAACTTCATGTTTTTAAATGTGCTATCACTTCAAGAATGTATTTAGTGACTAATTTGGCTAAAAAAGACATCAAAATACAAAAATCTAGGTCTATAGTATCTTTTGACAGACTGCTAAGCCTCAGCATTTCTCCACGTGCTGGTATGTCAGCCTGAAATTAAGAAGGGTACTATAGTAAATTATTGCAAGCTTAATCAAGCCTTTTTGGGTGCTTTATTGGGTGGTTATTAGAGGATACACAAGGCAGCAGCCTTGGGTGCAAGCAATTGGCATAGTGACTAGGGGCAAGTGGAGTTCAAACAGTTGGGAAAAATGAAAGAAAATTAAGGCAAAAATGAAAGAAAAATGGAAATTTTTAGAAAAATAACCATCTACACTATTTTTCTCAAAATCCCATTTTTGATCTCATTTTTGATCTCATTTTTTATTTCATTTTTATTTCATTTTACATAAAAAATGAACAAAAAATGGTGCCATGAACTACCTTATTACAGTTTTCATCACTCATGGTAGCCTATTTAGACTCTGTGATTTGTTACATGTATTTATTTCATACTTTAAATGAGATATCTCTGTAGTTACCCCAGGTATCATTTACTGGCAGTCTGGGTATGCAGCATGAAAGGTATTGTTGTCTCATTCCTTTCAAGGCTAAACTATGCTATTTTCTTAGACAGGATGAAGTTTTGGTATACTCCTCAATCCACACTTGGCAGGGTGATTGATGGGTTGTTGCAAGCCGGTAGCTTTGGGTAATCATTATTCACTATCCATTTAATCCACAGCTTGAATGTAACTATTAGAATTAGCTTAATATATTGTTGCTCTCCTTTTCTTCTTGTATAAATATTGTATATGGACAAAACCAAGAGCCTAGTTGCTGCTAATAATGAGTGAATTCAGCTAAGATTCATCGCTGTTCTTTTAAATTTTACGATATCTTAGAGGCTACGTTTTGTTTTTAACTACATTACCCAATTTTAAAAACCGATTAATACCTACACAATCCTCGAGAAATGCCTAGCATTGCAGAATATTGCAACATGAGATATTCCTAATGACTCTACGGACGAACAAGGCAATAAATTAAAACCTAGGTCGATGAGATCGCTTACCTCACATTGGGGACACCATGACTACATACTACACATTGACCTCTATGATTAACCCGCTTTTGGCTGAGTTTTCTTCGATAATCCAATCACCCGTAGAGCATTGAGTCGTGCCAGCATTCGTAGTATACAGTGGACACTGGAAACTATTTCTCTTACTACTACTCAATGTGGAAGTGGCTCGATGCTCTTAGAATATAAGTGTTCCTTTGAAATAGGGCATGTGGGCCACCATGGGCGGGTATAGCAGCATCATAATGCAATGCATGCCATCGTTGCCGTCTGGGCGCTCCTGGTTTAAATTCAATGCACATGCTATTTTGCGCTAAGTCGAGGGGCCCCGCATTAAATCACTTGGCTAGGGGAAACCTCGCTTAGATGAAAATTCATGTGAGAATATGCATTTTGCATTGATTTTATCATGGCGGGCCATAAATAATGGATCACTGTGCTGATACACCTCAACGAGGATGAGCATTTACCTACATCTAGTTTCTTCATTCCGGGTAAATGTAAACCAAAAAAGCAAGCATTGGTATAAAATTACAGGGAAATTGGCATACAGCATATAGTTGCCAACATATGGATATAATAAACTAATGTGTGAACAGGATACGGTACATGCGAATGTATAACGGGGCACGTTTCCTCTCGGCATGCCACTGGAATAAATGTAATGAAAAACAAAGATAACCACGGGATGATAAAATGACTTACTTCACGCATCTCCTCTGCAGTAAGCCAACTCTTGCGACCAGACTGTCGGAAAGAAGGGTAAGAAAGCAGACAATAGTAATTAGAATGACCCACATCAAGATCAATTTCATGAGCTCGTTGAGGGAGAGTGCGCTTCCATGCATATCCAATGACATAGCAGGCAATCATTATAGGAAGAGCGAGATATACAGCTATAAAATATTAAATAAGTGGCATGTCTAAGAAGATGAGAGCAATACATACAGAAGAAACTCTGAGCAACTTCGCCTGGATCATCAGACATACCACCGATAGGCCAGAGAGCGACGTAAAATTGTGCAATGAAGACCAAGAGGATGAGGACGACTCCAAACCATGATCCATATACACCGCCAATGGCCTGGTAAGGGAGTTCTTCAAGCGAGTGTCCCTGCACCTTCCACGCTCTCCTGAAACGAATACTGCAAGCGTCGAAGTTAGGATTTAGCCAAAGTCAGAATTTAACAATGCATACTGGCACAGGCAAATAGCCCCCCAAGAGAAAAGGGTCGAGAGACCGGAAAGAGCAAGCAGCCAGGTGACTAATGATGGGGTTAATAGGTATGAATATACAGCGATCAGCAGAGAAAAGACTTACAGACAGTATCGCCAGCAGCTACAACATTCACATAACCAAGGGGGGCCCAGAGGAGAACAAACACAAGAGCCCAGAGAGGGCGACCAGACTTATCAACTATATGAAAGGCTTAATTTGAGATGCGAGTGCAAAAGAGAAGACACATACCGTAGGCGAAGATCTTGGGGGCATAACCGGTCTCTGCGAGAGCAACAAGTGTTCGGGATCCGGCATAGATGCAAGACATGCCAATGGACAGCACTGAGATGCAAATGGTAATGTTGACGAAGTGATTGAGACCGTAGATCTTGGCATTATCAAGGGCAATGACGAAAGGCGATGCCGCAGCACCACCTCCGCCAAGGAGACGGGGCTCGTCCCAAGGAATGAGCAAGCCGATGATAGTAAGCGACGTGACATAGATGACAGTCTAAAATAAAGTGTGAGCAATAGCAACATACAAGCCACTAAAACTAGGAAATGCTTACAATACGCCAGAAAGTACCCTTGACAGCGCTGGGCATGGTCTCACGGGGATTGGGGGTTTCTGAGGCAGCCAGACCGACGAGCTCAGTGCCAGCAAAGGAGAAGGCGGCTAGAAACATGATGATTGTCAGATGAACGACACTAGTCATTTGGCTGCGCAGGACTTCACCAGTGACAAAAACAGCGCAGACACCCTTCAAGCCATTAGGAAAGGCTCCGGGGTTTTGCCAGTAAGTTCCGCCCAAGTAGGTGCTGTATTGTCCGCTGCTGGGGCCGCCGCCACAAATGCAGATACTGGAAAGCGGGTTTTAGTTTTAACTGGGAGGCCTCTATGACCAATTCACACACATGCCAATGAAGATGAACATGACGACCACCAATAGTTTCAGACAAGAAGACCAGAACTCTTCTTCTGCGAAACCGACAGTACCGAAGAGACTGATAATGGCTAATCGTCATATTGTAAGCTTTGAAATGTCCATAACCTGCAATAAAATGCATACTGATGACGATCCAGAACACGGTAATCCATACAGCGATGTCAACATCAGCTGCAGCTTTCCAATACTGAACAGTTGTTCCAGCTACTGTGATCTCGAGAGGCAAGACAGCCACCCATTGAAGAACGTAGTTCCATCCCATAGCAAACGCAAACGCAGGGTCAAGGAAACGGACAGCGAGAGTGTAGAAACCACCAGAGACTGGGTAAAGAATTGACATCTCACCAATGGCCTGCGTATTGCAAGTTAATATATACCTCAGAAGATTGTACAACTTGAAAACTTGCCTGTGTAACATTGATCAACATCATTCCAATGAGTAACCATGCAATCAGAACACCGGCGGGACCACCATCATGGAGAGCACTTCCTGAGCCAACGAAAAGACCGGTACCGATGCTGCCACCAACAGCAATCATCTGCAGATGACGAGGCTTCATCTTCTGCTGCAGCATGGGCGCATCGGCCATAACCCTCTCGAGATCCTCAACATTGGCGGCACCAGCAACGGCTTGGTTACTGGCAGAAGAAAGGACGATTAACTAAGACCGAAAAGAACTTTCAAAAAGTAAACACTCACCCAGTGGTACCAGGAGCACGCTTGAAACTCTCGAGGTTGAGACCAGCACGTGTCCAGAAGCTCTCCTTAGAGGGATCGTAGAACACTTGTTTGGTAGGAGCATCACCAGAGCTGACACTGTTAGCCTCAAATTCCTTTTCTTTCTTGTGGTCCATCTTCAGTAATGGTAGAGAGTAGGGGAAGGAAGGAGAGCGAGTGGGAATCGTATCAGAAAGGAGTTATTTATTTAATTTAGAAACAGTTACATTTCCGCTGCACCAGTTCGTATCACTTGGTATCGGTATCACCGCGAGACAAATGATTGAGCTCACCACCGCATGAAGTCTCCATACGACCCGCGATAAGAAGGCCATTCCCGTCATACTGGTGGCCAAGCCTAAGCGTGATTTGGAGCTCTGGAGATCTATACCCTAATGCAGACATAAATTGAAAATGATGATTTTGGTCCTCTGAAATTCTTGGGAAACCATTATAGCATGTGTGGGTAGCCTGGAGTAGTATACGTATCTCGCTCAGGCTGCACGATCGATCTCGATCAGCCTTGAAGCTTATCAATGAAGCACGTTAGGAGAGGAGGCGGATGTGATCTTTCCCGATCTTGCGCTTTCTGTATTCGAACGGCCTGGCGCCGTCTCGGTTTATCGTGCTACATCCTTCACCATCTTATTACCTGGGCTGACTTGTGCCTGGACAACACATGCTGCACAACCTGGCTGCGTGTATATCCCTGCATAGCCCTGCATACAGTACTGACTTTGCACCCCATTAGACACCACTGCAGCCGAGACGAGTAGTAGGCTCCGATGATATGAAGTAGCCCGATTTCTTGTGTCCACCGTCACTGTGCTATTTATCACAGTAAGAATCGATAGCAATGGAGGCAGCTGCACTATTTAAGCTTACATACACGTGCTCAGTAAAGGGGATGAAATATAGCGGCATGATGTTCGAATTTTGGAAGTGCATGAACTATGTAGCGTTCGAGGGAAGTCCGGCGACGGCAGCAAAAGCGCCGAGGCGGTGAGATATTTGTCTGTATATGATATCAACCATCGCTGCAATCAAATAAGCACAAATATTCAACCTCGCTTACGATTTCTTGGCACAAGTCGGCAGAGCAGGGACCATGTGAAGAACCAGGCCTTGTTGCTGATAGCCATCTCAGACAAGCCCATGAGCTGTTCTGCATATGCAGATATGAAATTTTTAGCGCTGAGCTATGTAACTTCATATGCATGTGTCCAACTTTTAGGTCGGCCAGCATTGAGTCAAGTTTCAACTTCACATGCGAAGTTGGCCTCGTCAAGTCGCCAACCCTGGCAATACTTGAAGGTGCAGTCTAGGTCCGACATCATAACATACCACCCCGAGGTAGGCGAGGACTCGCTAACAGTGACACAGTCGGTTAGCATCGCTTAAGTTTAGAAAGAGTGTTTAGAGCTAGATGGGGGTAGGGTACCCTCGTCTAGATTCTAAATCTAAATGTACTTTGGAACTCGAAGTGTTTTCCAGGTCTTCAGGGCATCGTCGGTATTGCCTGGCGAGGAACTATGGATCTATTTAGAAATTAATCTAGGTTTCTAAATCCTACGGGAAGTCACCCACTAATCTTGCATCCACAGTGGCGGAATATCTAAGACATGTCTATTAGCGAAATATATAGAGAACAGGTGTTAAACTAAACTCCCCGTGTCCAGACTTCATACTAAATCACAGAGCTACTCTGTGAAAATAATATGTACGCCCTTCATCCCCGGCCCTCAAATCCAAGACCGCCTAAGCCGCCATAAGGCTACTCTTTTCCTTCTCCGTCGCATCAAAATATGGCAGCATGAGGCTACAGGAGGTTACTTATCACGAGTGCTGCCATAGTTTGCTGCTGTGTACTTATGCGGATGTCAGCTGTTCATATCAATCCCTCTTTCAATGATGGATCTGTGTTACGTTCGCGTCGCAGGTATGAACAATGATTTTGAACAGTGATATATTCATATGATATCCGAAGTGGTTATATCGTATACGTGCTTCCATATGCATGTACCAGATAGCATGCATTTCCCTTCCCTCTCTTTTTGTCTATCAAATGAGGGGAAAAGTTTTCTAAATTACACGGAGTGTAACGGAAGTGCGACATGGAAAAATGGAAAAACTCAGAATTCTTCCATAATATATATATATGCAAAGCGAAGAATTCGAATTCGTAGCAATGATATGTAACACGAACGAGACGACTTTCATAATCAAAATTTTAATTTGATCTCGGAAAAAAAATTCGCAAGGGGATCGATTTCACACCTAGAGCTGAAGGCCAGATTACATTTAAAGTTTCAATACATCCAAAGAGCAGGGCATAATTATGTGAGTTTCGAAGATGCCCGACATTTAGGTAGTATTAGAATTGTGAAGGCCGAGAGCCTGAGGGATAGATAAGAACGTACGTAGGACCGACTCTTGAATCTCAAAGCACGTACATATTATGACAGCTTAGTCATAAGGAGTAGTAGAGCACTGTACAACTTTCGGATGCCCTATTGCGTAGTGTTGCCGTGGTTCGGTCCTGAACCGATGTTCGAACCTGAACCGATGCTGAACTGGACGCTAGTCCGGTCCAGTGAGCATAAATTTTGCTGGACCGAACGCTATTGAACGCCCCGTCCGGTCCGAGGTTCACATGAGGGTCTGAAAGTGCCGAACCCGTTCGGCGATGCCTGAACCTATCCGAACCCCTGAACCGATTACTTTCTCCGTTAATATTGTAATTTATACTTTCAGGTGTCAGTATTGAATTAGCATCAACAGGAACATATTAGATAGAAACTGACATCAATAGCATCTTTTGTCAATCTTTTGCCTAAATATATCATGACTAGCTTTTGCTTGTTCACTTCTAATCATATCTAGAACTCTTCATTTTTAAATTATAAGGACCTGAAACTTCCCTCAACAAGGCAGATTACCATGATCTTATGAAATTTAAACAAGTTTAGTATTCATCTTAAGACTCCTGACACTTGGTTTCATCTAAATTTCACCCTCAATATTACTTAGTACATCCTGGTGTTTCAAAATTATTCTCTTCAAAAAATTCTGCATAACAAAGGTGGATTAATGGCCAATATCACTGGATTTAGAAAAGTTAATTTTGCAATGAAGTACGTTGCTCAATGCTTGATATCTATCACATCAGTTCTGTAGATGAAGAGGATAGTAGGCATATAAATAACAATGGAGGCATTTGAAATTTTGTCAACTTTGTTCACCTCAGTATTCTGATCCAAATTTCTCTGGCAATGTCTTCATCTCTTGACAGTTGCACTGTAGGGGCCAATAAACAACTTCTCAACACTTCTCAAATTGACTTCTACAATGACCTGGACGATGCCACCCCAATTTTGGGGTCTTCACTTAAACTCTCATCTATATCCACCACCACTCCTCCAAAGATTGTGTCTACTCTAGATGGCTACATCACCCATGCAGCTCCCAGTCACCCTCCTACCAACATTACTGCTGGTACCCAACACTAGTTCACATTGCTCACGATTGTCTTGCAATTCAAGGGTCAGCCATTGCTTCAGAGCACACTTTTTCTGGTGGGGCATTGACTGGTACTAAGCACTGCAATCGTCTCAATGCAGAAACTTTCAAAGCCCTTCAAATTCTCAAGAGCAGATATCAAAACAGCCATGTCAGCACTTCATAATAGGCTCAAGCTCATATGGATGCTTTTTTACAGTCTTTGGAGCTCGAATATGATGGGGATTCCAAGTAATTAATTCAATTAAAATAACCAGCTACTTTTTAAAAATTTACATTGGAGAATGCAAGTTTTTAGTGTTTGGTTCTGGTTCTTATGCCCCTGAACCTGAACCAAACCTCTTGAACCTGTTCATAGAGGGTTTGGTCCAAAGTTCAGGAAAATTGGGAAACCAAACTGGTGGTCCTGTTCAGCGTTCACAAAAAGTTGCTTGAAAACCAGATGGAACTGAATTGCGGCAACACTACACGTGAGGGACACTCAGTAAAAACAGAAGTCAGGAGAATTCAGGGTCAAGTCAACCAAAGTCATGCAATAGTCACGAGATAGTCTTCACAGCTATTAATAGCCCATCACTCAAATTTTCACTCATAAAAAGTCATACCACAGTCAGCCAGAAGTGTGTTATTTGT
>JASFDE010000039.1:0-90934 GCA_036937135.1 Nidula niveotomentosa
CTACTTATCATCAACTTATCATGAATCATAACATCTTACTTACCTTTTTAATGCAGTATCATCTAGCGTGTATCAACCGTGACTATGCACCAGCGGGTGGGTGGACTTGCGAAGGTTGTACTGGGTCGGAGAGTCGGCAAAAGCGTCAAAGTCGTCGTTGATTTGGAGGGAAGAGGAGAGGAGAGCGATGAACGGCGATAAGTATTAACCGGGAAGCATGTGACTAATATATATGATATATATAGTAATTTTTCACGTGACAGGGGGGGGGGGGGTACCCATAGCCGCCTTAAAAAAAAACCGACGTGATGTCCGAGGTTTTTTACCTGACACCCCCTTGCTTGAATGGTGAATCAGGATCTGAATCGTAATTCGTAAGCTTGAAAGACATAAATACTCTAAGTATAGAATCAATTGCATTTTTGCATGTAAAAATCTATTCAATTTAAGATGGGATAAAATCTACCTAATCATCCCCAACTATTGTAGACTCATTTAGGGTCTTAACATCATTTATAGGGAAATCGGAAAGATCAGGGTATAATTTTTTCATGGTGTTGGGCCAGCGACATTTACTTAATCCTCTGAGAATCACTGATTTTTCTTGCAACGGCCCATTTACATAGAAATCCAGAATTCCCACCAGATCCTCCGCTATTTGGAAAAGGGGAGTCGATTGCTGTATGGTTTCCATGCTACTCTGGTCGAGAAAGGCGAATAGTCCAGTTACACCAATAGCACAGATTTCCATTCGAGTGGCAAGGTAGTTTTGCTCGTTAGGATCTAACCAACGCCTGAACTCTTCTAGAGAAGCAAATATAATGGCAAATAATCGGTCGGTAATGGGCCTTTCCAAGAAACAATGATCGTGAATGAACTTCCAAATATCGAGTGCCTGTTGGAGTGTGGCAGTCTTTTGTGAAATTATTTCCTTCAAAGAGGTGAATAATTGCAGAAGTGTCTCTTCAGAAATGCAGAGAAGAAATTTTAACTATCAGGACACGACCGAGACGAAAACAATTAGACGAACCATCAGGCAAACCTCGCAGATCCTGGTCTGTTCCACGAAGCACGATGTATGGCGCACATCGCGTATCAGTGTTTATCAGTCGGATAACTGACTCGAGATAGAATCTATTCAAATCAGGATGGACATGCTTATGAAGCCAAAGATAGACTGCACAGACATATTCTTTCTTTTCTCTGTCTGTAGCAAGTGCCATGGGATGGCGACGCTTAATGTCCCTGGAATCTGGAAACAAAACATGTGGAAGGAAGCCCACATAAGGATCTAAAGCAGAGACCACTTGAGTTGCCTGGGCGGTGTCCATGTCTGCTAGACAGTAATACAAAGAGTGTACCAGTCCAACATTTTCTGTGAATCTATGGTCGATCCATGCCAATCCACGAACTAGGTCTGAGTCCTCGGAATTTAGTAATTCACGAGGACGACCCCTTTGGTCAGTGTATAACGCATCACGTAGATATCGCCAAAGAATATCGTAATTGATCCAGCTGGTGGCACGAACGAACCCCAAGAATTTACTGAAACGGGGTAGACTTGGTGATCTCAGGGGGTTCCAGTCTTTCTCGTCTACATCTAGCAATGTCGGATCCCAATGTGCGTGTTCTAGTTCATTTTCTGCTGGCAACTGCGTGCGAAATAAAGTGGGGGAATACTTCTTATGGAGAAATTCAAGACGCGTGTAGGCTCCAATCGTGAACATGTAAAGTGCCCAGGACTGGGGCGACTTGTATGGACATTGACCAACACGAAGATGCGCGTCTGACGTGAAGAGAAACTGAAGAGTAAGCAGAACGGTCGTTATGATAAGAAAGGAAAAGATGATTCCGACGACCGTGGTCACTATAGCGGCAACCACTGGATTTCGGTCCCAGAGCAGGTCCAACACACCAGCGAAAAAGAGAACTAAGGCGGACTGAAGAAGGAGAGGAAGCGCAGATAACATCTCAGGCACTTTCCAGGCAACAAGTCCCTCGAAACGCATCTGACGCATCGCGACTGCTCCTTTATGAGAACGTGCTGCATCCCTCTGGAATTCGCGGAGCCACTGCATACACAGAATGCCGACCAGAACAGTAGCCATACTTAGTGCTAAACTGAGGAACCAAAAAATATTGATGCGCACTGCTGATGCAGATATAGAAGATGTGATATAATCAGCAGTGGGCAGTGCGGTAGCATTAGGAAATCCTTGACTGAGCTGAAGTGTGATATGGGCAAGGAGTCGAGACAAGTTATCTTCAGGATCCTGTTCCAACCACTTATAGGACTCTATAGTGAACGCAGTAACTGTCGCGGAGAATAAGCCAGCCTGCAATTTCTAGTAAGTAATCCATATCGCCTGGAGTTACGGGGAATTACCTTACAAAAATCAATAGTTTATCGACTTCATCTTTCCAGACGTCACACATCTCCTCGTCATGTTTCTGTACGAAATCATGACATTTCTTCCAATGATGCGTCGGTTTTGGAACCGGGTTTTTCCAGGGATCGCCGCAGCGCCAGGGAGTTGCGTCGTTCTAGAGGAAAGACCTATATGTAAGATGTGCCGCCGTGAACAGTGGATGGCTCACATCATCCATTATATCTATTAGTGTGCAATGTGGTGGTTGATGATGAATCATGATGCTGTACTCTACGAAGGTTTTTATGACTCAAGGGAGTAAATGGCGTCTAATGATGAAACCATGATTCGTTATCTTTGCATGATTCAATGGTTTACAGCACTTTCCACAGCTTTTCAACAGCATCAAGTGGAAAACGTCTTAGAACAAATAAGGTACCCAACGCCACCGAGGCTTCTGTGGCCACTTCATCTGTCAGATGCCCTGGTTAGGAACTGAGTGAAACCGCGCATGTAGCACTTTCACGCGAAAAGGTTGAGGGCTTCATGCTAAAATAGGGAGTCGCATTGAAAAGTGTACCATTGATGGGCATCGCAGAAATATGTAACGCAATAACATAGAGCAAGGCGGATATACGTACTGCTCAATGGGGACAGTGATCCATGTGATTCGCGAAGGAACATGTGCATTAGATACTAAACGCCGAACGCGACTCACGATTTACTCATTCACACTCCAGGAGAGACAAACTCGCTCGACGCACTGGGCCCAGAGGGCAGTGATAGCAGTATCAGGTGCTGGCTACTTCGGATATGAGGGTCCCATTGACCATACCAAGGAAGGCAACTGATGCACGTCGAAGATGGGTAGATGTCGATGGGGTATTGGCCGTTACTGGTCGTCGAACCTCAAGGCGGTACTAACGGTAAATACTGTTAGGTTATCGGTTTGGCAGTCGCCCGTATGCCAATATAGACCTGAACATCATCAACAAAATTAGTATATTGTTTGATGATGAGAAGATATTAAAGGAAATCAGAATAAAAACTTTTCTCAATGGCATTGTGGGGCGTTACTCCCGCCTCGACGAGCTGGGTTATCGAGCATTATGCTCTTTTTAATCATGTAAGAACGAGAGTTAGAACATATATTTACCTGCAATAGAAGAAAAAGGTATCAGCAATCAGGACTATAATTCGATGCAATGAAAAACAAAAAGAAGGGTGAATAAGGGTCAGAAAGTAATATTTGTTTTCAAAGGAATAAGTGGGGCGTTACTCCCTCCTCAAAGAGCTGGGTTATCGAGCTTTAAATGCTCTTTTTCATCATAGTAAAAGAATGATTCGACGTCGGTGGCAACGAATGAAGTATCGCTTACCTGGACTAGCCTATATCCAGCGTGCTTCGTATTCTCCAGGTGGTTTAGTACATCCCAAACGCATCCACGTCCGTGTCATAAATGCCAAGCCAGCGCTGTCAGAGTCGAAATTGGAGGATCTGCTGGTGCACGACTCGCAGCGTGGCGCAGCCTAGTGTTTGTGCTTCAGGAGTTCGGCTTTAACCAAGCTTTAACTAGGTCCCTGTAAGCATCACCGCGCAGCTAAGGTCGCAGAAGTACGCACCACTCATTTCAGCGACGCGTCCAGCGTCATGGAGCTTTCTCCGGGGGCATACTCTCCTGTAAAGTCATTCCAACGTGGATTACGTGTCACTAGTCACAGAAATACTGGTCGGGAGACATGAGCATTGAGGAAGATGGAAGTTGGGACATAAGAGCTTCCGGAACTTGTACTTAAACCCCACGGAATGGGCGTGACCAAACCGTGACCGCGAAAAAAAAAGGATTTGAACCTCCGCGATCTCCGGACCGGATATCCGATGGCCGGGCGATGACGAGTTCAACCATGGTCCATCGGCAAAGCGTTATGGCATACTGCATACACTGTACAGTGTATAGGGTTACAGTATATATTCCGGTCCATTACAGACAACACAATCATCAACTAGGTAAATAATAATACAAAGCAAGACACCTTAGGAGCAGCTACAAATCTTAATTATCCTGGTCAACGTGTAAGAAAATGGTCATCGAGTAGATAGTATGTGGACGCGCAGCTAGTAGTCATGAATACAAATCCTCCACAGGTGTGGTGAAAGGAAACACTATACGTCAAACACGAAATCCTCCTCTAACCTGAATGAGTCCGCGCCCTTAAGCAGCAGACCATCGTCCGAGGGCTTCGCGACATCAGAGACCTTCTTAACACCAGGAAGTCTCCTGCCACCCACTGCGTTTGCAGTTCTATTTGAAAGATGAGCAGTGATAGTAGATGACAATACCCTCCTAACCGAGGAAGCAGTAGGCGGCCTCTTGCTCGTAGTAGTCGATGTAGCTGACGTCCCCGAACGCATCGACACAGGTTGAGGGCGAGTGGACGCACTAGATGTCTTGGTATGAACAGCAGATGTGGCCATTGCAACAGGCGTTGTACGCGCCGCCGACGGAGCACCAGCACGCGTCCTGGTGTCCTGCAGAGTGCTCGGTTTCCTCAGTGCACCACTCCCCATCAACCTTGGCACCGTGCGTGCATTGCTGGTGGACGCGGTGGTGGTAGCTGCTGAGAGGGCTGTGCCAGGGCGGGAGAGGGTCCTGGTTTTGGACGGTACAGGGCGCGGGAAGGATACGGGCTTGGAGGTTGAGGGGACAGAGCGAGATATTGTGGGCTGTCGTGCAGATCCACCGGCAACGCGGGAGGTGCTTGGAGCTGGTGCGAGTTTGGGTTTGGCTTCGACGCGGGCTAAAGTAAAGGGGTCGTCGTCCTCTGTTGGCCCGTTAGCAATCTACTCTGAAGGTAATAGCAGGGCATGAAACGGACCTAGCTCGGGGAGGGATATAAAGTTCCACGTTGGAGGTTCCAGGTCATCCAGCTTTACATCGAGTTCTGGGGGCACGGTGTCGTCGTATGGGGCCGAGAACGCGAGCCGCCGGAGGGTTGCACCTGCTTCTTTATAGTTGGGAAGCACGAAGTCAAAGGGGGGTTGATAAGGGAGATCTAGTGTGATTTCATAGTGAGCCCGTGGAACTGAAAGAAGAAATGGAGACGAACCGAGCGTATTCGGCGCCATATACTCCACCTCCTCCACCTCCTCCATCTCCTCCTCAATCAGCGCCTCCACCTCCGCTTCAGGTATCATGATGCTCCCATCGCTCACATCCCAGTGGTTCCCCTGGTTCAGGGGCGTCTCAAAGCTACTACGGCGCGGGTTGCGCGCGTGCTTCCGCGTCGAGCTCGGGCGCAGCTCGCTGTTGTCCTGCTGGCCCGGAAGGAGGAACGAGAGCTTCGATAATTGCGCCGCACCGGGGCCGGGAGTGTGGAACTGGCCTTGGGCAACGCGGTTCGGAAAGGGGGTCTTGTCGCCTAGGGGTTTAGGCCGCGTTACGAGGTGGACGGATTGTTGAGGCTTGGAAGAGGTGGAGGGGCCTTTGAAGAGGCGTTCGGGGTCTGGTATTTGCACAATGAATTTAACGATACGTATATAGGAAAGAATTGTGGTTGATTTGAGACGTACGAGCAGACTTAGGATGGAATGGGGTGCGGTTCGCCGCGCCCTTGCCCTTCCCGTTGACAGTCACAGCTCCGGGGTGGATAGCATTCTCGATGCGGTTCTTGAGGCTACGGCCGGGCGTTTTGAGAGGAAATTGCGGCCCATCTATGTTCAGATGGATAGGCCGGGAGCTTAGCATGCTGTAGTACAGAGAATTAGAGGACGGTGGATGGAGCCATGATGCCACTAAATCCAACTGTCACGTGTACGCGACATCTCCTATTTGGCTCGGCTTGCTAACGCCCTTTAAATTGTCGACTCACGCCCACATGAGCCCACAACTGTGCCAACGCTGGTCATTCGACACATAACTGGCTGCAAGCGCGAGTCAACCTGATACTTCGGCAACACATCCCTATGCCACCTGGGTAACCCCAAATCATTCTTAACCAACATCTCCATCTGCGTCGGGACGTCGGCGTGTACGTCTCTTCTCACTATAGCTTCTCACCCTCCTCCGTGACGACGCTCACGAGGTAGATATAACGGTACCCAGACACTTCGTGCGCGCAGCTTATAGCGTCGGTGTATGAGCACTCTTGCTCCGAATCTCCTGGGAGGGGCACCACTTTAGGAAAAATAATTGTAAGGCGAGGAAGTCGCAGGGAAGGTAGCAACACTCCCCTTTTCAAGCTTCGTTTCTGGAATGCGAGGGAATTGATAAAGCGCTGAAGGTTCTGTTGTATCCCTTGTATTCTTAAAGGAATCGGTGGAAGGGCTATCCAACTACTATAAAATATAAAATGGGACGCGTTAGGAACAGAAATAGTAGCATCCTGTTTCAGAACATGACCGACTTTCATATCTTCCGTAGGGGGTATCAACTTGAAGTATGCAATACAGAGAAAAGTAATTAGAACGCGTCAAAGGCACCAAAGTGGGTAGTTGGAAGATTGCTGACGGGATGTGACTGTTGAGTTTAGCTTAAATAAATCGGCCCGAGACTGGACCGCTTGGCAGGCTACCGCTCCCCTGTCTCTTCTGCGACAGCAAGTGTATAACGATACCTCATTACTTCTCAGAGGCGTCAATTCATGCATCGAATACGGCTACATAAGTCATAAAGTCAACAAATAAATTTTACCCGACAAGTTCTAAACACCTACCCCACTTCTACATCCAACCTCCAGCCGGCATTATCAAACCATCCCTCCAGCGAACTCCAATATCACATAGGCTTATTGAATAGACTCTTCTTCAAAGCTATTGCCCACGTCGAACGGCCCCTCAGCAGCTCTCCTCCACCCTCCCTCTCTGGTATGACCCGATTCCCACCTCCACCTGCCGTTGCAGCCTCACTGCCGTAGCTCACGCTCGCCCCCAGGGTATGATTTAATAGCCTTTCATCCACGCTTGATTCAAGGGCTTTCTGAGAACGCGGTAAATAAACGCACATTCGATTGAAACGGAAAGTAAAATCACATACTACCGTCGCTCTGCCCCGGCTAGCTTCTGGCTGGGCCCCCTCGAATTTCTGAGGGAGAGTTTAGTGACCTCTCCGAGCCAGCGGCGATTTCTTCATCGGACATGCGTTTACAGTTTGAAATTATAGCAGAAGCGTTGTTGATAATAGTAAAGTCGCGGTAATAGTGAAAGTACATATTCCGTTGGATATGTTTTTATAATCTGGAATCCTGTGTGACGTAAACTTTGTGCTAATGGAGGCGTTCATGTTGGAGTAAGGTGGATGAAATAGTTGCCCTTCCATGCCTATGGCTTCCAATGACTGAATGCACTTGTCATTGGGTCCAACTGAAGTGGGAAATTATTGCTCTGGATGGAAGAACATCTAAGAGTTTAACGGAATTCACCAGTGTCTTTCTTTAAAGGCAATTATACCCTGGATCCGAATCCCGAAAGAACCAGATAGAAGCAAGAATATACAATTAAATCGTAAATATGTAAAAGATGTTTTGCTATGTAAAGCAAAGATCATCAAGTCATTTTTCTTAAATAACGATAGTGGCTGCAAGACGTACGCTGATCTTCGCTCCCAGTCTTGAAATGATCGACGCACGAAATTGATCCGCATCTGTCTTAGACACTAAACACCACGTTAGAAACTATAGACATGACTGCAAGCGGTCAACATACATGCAAAAGTGCTGGAAGCTACACGGCAGCAGTGTTAACGGTTAATATTCTTGCAAAACGGATGAATATTACATACCCTGTACCCAGCTGAAGTTTCCATGTGCAAGTTGGGAGACCAAGCAACCAGAAAGATCTTGTCCATTTTCTAAACGATATTTGACAGTTAGCATGGCATTTAAAAATCGGAGATTATGACATACGCAGGATGGTCGTAGTTGTTTCTATTTGAACATCAGTTGGATTCCAGATGTTGAAACTCGATCAATCAAAGGAACTCACTATATATGAGCTATCATATACCTAAGCTTGAGCAAAGAGGCATAATATGAAATGTTATCGAAAGGGCTACCCACATTTTCGTTTGTATCAACTTCACTGGAAGTAAACTTCCGGAAGATGAGAACGCCATGTAAGGAGACTAAGCAAGTTTAGAATTACCTGAAATGTTGCCTGGGTTCCACGGCATGTTTGGCCACAGAAGAATTGAAGAGTTTGTTCATTGATAGTGGTACCAAGCGACAAAGTTGCAAATTGTGCAAATTCAGCTTCAGGCTCCTAGTACCCCATTAAATAATCATCGCTAGAATTTTAACGATCTTCCCAGTTAAATTTCTTACCGTAAACACATTTGGAAAGATATTGAATTCCATCTGATTAATAATGGATTATAAGAATGAAAGCTCAGAATCGGGATGAGTATTTCTCACCTGTTCGACTGATATGCCCACTGGATTGGTCATTGTCTGGACGGACGAGGAAGAATCCACAGTCTAATAAATGAAGATAAAAGAAAATAAAGTGATGGTTCTTGGGCACTGAGACTCACTGTCATGCCGATCTGCGTCAATACTGCGCTGTAGTTGGAATTATTTAATGGAAGAAGTTTCCGAGGCACTGTGAAGCGCACATATATTTATTATACCTGTTTGAATCCTTCTAGCTTAGAAATTGATTGATAGTAATAAGGGAAGAAGGAGTGCACACCAATTAGAACCATCGACAGTGCGATTGAAGTAATAATCTGCAGCCAGCTGCGCAAAAAGGGCCCAGTACAATGTATCGCTCTGCACAGATAAATTATAATTATAAATTCAGACGTAGAAACACAACTAAATGAAACAAGTTTACCTTAGATTGTACTGGAATTGTGGCCTTTGCAGAGCTATGCTAAGTAATTCAAGGAACAACAGGACACCTTTGCTTACAAGGAATGTTTGAAGACTCCCTCTGTTAACAAATGCTTGAGCAGTCTGATTTTGAGGCTGTATAGTCGAAGGAGTCAACGTGGTACTGGAGTCTGCCAGAGGTATTGTTTGGATGGCTTGTATGATGTCGGCTATAGAAGTCGGAGTAGTGGTCTAGAGGTCATAAGATATTTATTAGTTTCCTGTAGCATTTATCCTCATTAACATGATCGTACTGCAGCATTTGATGACGCCGTTGAAGATGCAGAAGCACTGTTTGCAGGGAGAGCTGTTGCATATGCCAAAAATGCGAATAACACGAGAAGAGAAGGCGTGAACATGGTTCTATGTTGCAGCATGGGGAAATGCAAGTGTACGTTTATATCAGTTTGAGAGGATTGAGTACACTTGCAGAATCAAGCACAGATTTTATGGACATCGATCACTAACATCCTGGAGTGTGCAGAGAATGTACGCCGCGGGAAGCATGCTCCAAGGATCAATTATGAAGGGATGAAACTCCGCAAGAACAAGGCGGGAATAATTCGTGACCCGTCCTGAATATTTCAGCAAATGTTACAAGTTCAACATCGTTGAGAACGAAAACGCCGACGCTAAAATGATTACCATCGAACCAGGTCTCCCGACCCTATTTCTCTGCAACGATGATATAGACTTGATCCACGGATTCAGGGGAGTTGAGAAACGTCCCAGGGTGCTGTTGTCATTTTTCAGAATCGCCCTATTCCTTTTGTTGAAGTTTGGCGGACATGATGAATCTTGAAAGCTTGAAGTTGCGTATACCGAATTTGACATGATCTCAGCTGTAGAATTTTGGTTCGAGAGGATATTCCCCGCCATCTCCACAGATTTTTGACCAAATTAAATCATCACAAGATCTGCCAGAAAGTCGTTAAAGCCAAAAAAAAAACAGTTAACCACGTTCAAGGGCATCGTTCATCGATTTCAAGGACCCTGGTGTTGGTAGAATCGGCATCGCCGAGTATCTTGCACAAATAGCAAAATCGAGACCCACACATAACATGCAGCAGGATTCCTGTTGAGAGTTACACGCAGTCAGACATGACCCTTGACCTGTGTGCAGTCCTCAGGCGTTCGCCGCACTCAGCCCACAGGTCGACAGTTGCGGAAGATGATGTGTGCGGGGAAGCAGCTGTCACGAGCCCTCAGGTTATCCATTGTGGCCGCTGTTTAAGAGGTTCCGGTGACCTTCGGGCATAAGTTCGACAGGACCATGTTCTGCATAGTGATGGGTCCGGACGACATTATTGGCCACGGGGACAAGTTATGCCTGCAACGAAGCAGCGCCGTCAACTCATTGCGCGGAATAGTGATGAAACAGCCTACAAAACGAAACAGATAGACTGGCCATGAATCTTGAAGATATTCCATGGATCATTTGGCGAGGGGATCATTTGGTAAAGATCAGAAAAAATTACACGGATGACAGCACCAGTAGGGAGCAGGAGAAAACCATGGAATAAAAAACAAAAGACTGAGCTCTAAGCCTCGGATACTCTTGATTAGAAACCAGCTGAAGCATTGCATACATGTTCACAATGGTAAGGCCTTAAGATGCTGCGGTTGAAATGTCACATGCAGACCATACCACGTGATGTGGTTTTCACTGACGCGACACGGAGTCACGGACTTGGACTCGGACTCCCATGGAGAGTGGAGACTACTCCTTTTCTTTCCATCCCCGTGGACAGTTGTACATATCTCGATCTACACTATATGAACATTATACGTGAATTGCCTCGCATTCCATCTCCAAATCGAAGCTGGCTTCGACTGGCGAACGCCGGGTACCATGGTTAACTGTCTAAGTTCTATAGTCGACGGCCGATCCGAGTCTCAAGCGATTCAACCTAGTGGTTACGATGGTATGTATTTTTTTATCTCGAGAAATTTAGCTTAGAGGCCAAAAGCTCTGAACAAGCGATGTTCTGTTCAGGTATAAAAGGTTTCCTTTTATTTCATGTCTAAACCAGCTCTCTCAACTCCTTCAATTCTACTCAACAAGCACCAACATGTTCTCCTCCACCATATTCCTAACCATCACACTCGCCACTTATGTGGTAGCTCTCCCTGCAACTGGTACAGCCTCTGCTACTTCGCAGTCCGCTGCTCCCACTTCCTCTGGAACCGTGAGTATGTCTAATCAATCTTATTGAGCAGCACTAATCCTTTCTATTTTCGCTCTAGGCCGCAGATATTGCTTCAATTATTAATGCCATTAATACCACGCCTCTCGCAGACCCGCCCAGTACCAACTGTACCAATTCTACTGCGGTGGCATTAGCCAACACTGATCAGGCCTATGTAAATCGCGGAAGCCTTCAAGTTTTCCTTGTAAGCAAATCCCACTCATTTAAAATAAAGATTCTGTTGAGTATCTGAACAGGCGGTCCTTCCACAACAAGAAATGGTAACCAGAATTATTGTGGCTCCTTGCTTCATTTCTAACATGAGAATTTTCAGGACGACGCTCTTCATTGGACGCTTTTTGGGCAGCTTGCTGCGGATTATTCCTTCAGTCGCATTAATCAAGCCCCGCAATGGTATGTTGCCTTGACCATTTCCCGAAAATCTGTGAAGATGTACTAATACTATGCACAGGTACGAAAAATACGTGTACGTTTCATTTTATTGACTTGAAGATGCAAGATAATCAATTGTTATATTTAGTACCACACTAGGAGCAATTGGAATGACAGTGAGTCAATTAGCGTCATTTGATACTTCCAGGAACATCGTCCTCAGTATTTTGTCTGTTCCTATAGTCGGGCGGATATTCTTTCAATCAATTGGGCGGTGGCTCTGTGGGTGCCTCAGTAGATGTTGTCAGTATATCAACTATTCAAATACCATAATGCTAACACTGATTCATACGCATAATTCAGGCAACTCTTGGCCAGTTGGTTACCGTATTTTCAGTGTGTAACGTTGCACTCATCATTTATCACTGTTTGTCACTCATTAAGAAACTAGCAACCTGAGCTTGCACTTGCGGGATCAGCTATCAGTGCTCTTTCTAATTCAGCGAACCAGAATCAGTTGAATTTATTCAACAGTCAGTCGTCCAATTCGCAAAATGGGAACTTCCAGGTAATTTAGCTTGAAGCTCCGGCGCATGCGATGGATGCTGATCTTTCTTAGGTTTCTACTGGAGAAGCTGATACTTACCTTAACGTAAGCAATTTTTAATGCGAATCCTCTTCCGGTCTTGCTGACAATCACTTTAGCTTGTGCTCAGTAAGCCGACACGTATTTAAAATTCTTTTCATTTCTGACGTACTAACTCCTTCTAGGGATGGGCATGACATACCTTCGTAAGTCGACCTTTATATTCCACCGAACATCATGATCATGATGCTTCTGCAGAAACTTCCCAAAATATCCATAACTTCCTATTCTTCAAATTCACGAGCACTAGCTTCTCATGGTTCCAGGGTAAATTTCATCTTTCCTTCGGTTGACGTCCACTAACTTTGAACCCACTCTCGTTTCCAATATGCAGCCACTGATAACATGACTTGTATGTTAAATCTGCTTTAATTCCTTTATCAACTTATAAGCTATATTACCGCACAGTATCTAAGACGCTAGCAGATAAAACTCGCAGCACTCTCCTTAGCGCGCTCGGAAACAGGATTGTGGTAAGTTTCACTTCTGTGCACTGATCCTTTACTCAACAAAGGCCTTCGGTTTTAGCAAAACATCTGCACGATTCCGCTGGCTTAAACGTGTACTAGAGTTTCTGAGCATACTGAATGGTAACATAGTGCAAAGCCTGAAAAATGTTCGAAGAACTGTGAATTGGCGGGAAGGAGATTGTATAAGCAATTTTTTTATTTACCGGAATGAATGGAAGAGTCTTTTATCTATATGTTCGTGAACTGGATCTCAGCCTTCAGGTGTCTGCCGGATTTTTGTGTATCTTTTGCGTATGCCACGGATCATGCTGAAAGTATCCCAGCCACATCTGTCTATATGCAACAGACGTGTCGGTACGGTCATCTATACTGCCTGGAGCAGAGCTGTGGCCAGGGAATCGCATTTCTAGACATAGAGGCTTCAGTTATTCAAAGGTGCACGAATAATATTCTTATTTTTCAGACATCGGTGATGGGCAATGATCTGTTTCATCCGCAGTGTTGTATTCCGCGAACGATTGATTGACGCTGTATTGACGAGACCCACTTACATGCTCGTTTCGAATAAATCGCGACTGGTGTCTGTCTTGTATGACTGTTGATCATGGTAGTGACAGCCCCGTCAGGTAGCGGATAGCATGGGGCTCGCTTCTCATTTGTAGCCGATAGCTGTTTCTTGTACTTTTCTAGGGGGCTTGAAGACGAGATTTCATTCGAGGTAAGAAATCGGGCACATAACCTATTTAACCTCATATGAGCTCACTTTACTCTTATTTAGAGATGCACTACTTATAGGACTTACGACTGCCTTGTTCAATACTTGACCTGCCAGGCCTGGGCAGTGGGGATGAGTCATGATCATGATTGCGCAGCTGCTGCTGATCTTTTAGCTGTAGCACACTGCAAGTGAGAAGCGAACTGGTAAGCATCCTGCTTGGCCCTCTATTTCCGTCCACTGATACATCCTTCCCGCCATCCATCGCTGTGGAATACCGACATACCCAGCCGTAGTGTCGAATATCTCCTTCCATCAACATGGCGGTTTATGGCGCCATCACTTTAATGGGATTTGAACACATTTTAAGCCCAAAATGTGCTATGAATACCAGGACCCAGTGACTCGCAGGACATGAGCACGACTCCTGAGAAGACCATAGAGCTTCGATCGTCTCCAGTGCTTACATGTTTCTATGGAGATTTATGAAAGCAGGAACGTACCGGAGATGACGATGCGATATTTTTCTGCGCCGATGCCTGGAAGGATATATCTGTTTTCTGCCTAGCGAAGTTTATCTCCCGCAAATCGGCGCTTCCAGGACCTGGGAGATGCTTTCAAATCCCGTTCACGAAGGTGCGAGCGTCCCGCGTGCTAAGACATGTCGTAAAAGGTCGTACAAGAATTGCGTAAAGCATCAATAGCCTTTAGATACTTTAAGCACATCATCTCATATGTACTGCATCGCCAATAAATAACATTTGCTTCCGCGATTTGCTTTAGACCCGAGTTGATTTTCGTCGTGCGCGATCTTTGCGGTGCCAGAAGCGGAAAGAAGGGGCCACGGCGTGATCGTGTAGGCTTGACCCGATCCAGTTACAGTTACAAGCTACTCGTACACTCCAGCCATACTCTCCCTTATACCGGGCAATACCCAGCCAACTCTATCGGACCCCCGCCTCGCTCTCCTCATCTTGCTGGCCGAACTAAACACGATCTCTATACCCCCCCGGACTCTTTGCTGGCCGAACCGTCTTTCACGCTTGCGGAACAATGGCTCGCAGGAGCTCGGCGGTCACCATTCGCCTCGGCGACGGGGCTATTGACCATATGGGCGCCGCTGTTATCGATGAGGACGACATCGCGTCCCCCATGGATGATAACTCGACGATCGCGCCATGGATAGATGTCCCGGTGAGTGAGCATGCCATCGTCGTCGGGAGTGAAAGGGAAGGTAGCGGGGATGGCGAGGTGGAGAGCTTTCACAATCTTTCTGAGCGCGAGCGTGAATGAGAACAAGCTCTTTAAGTGAACAGG
The DNA here is from genome assembly GCA_036937135.1 of Nidula niveotomentosa. NCBI lineage: Eukaryota > Fungi > Basidiomycota > Agaricomycetes > Agaricales > Nidulariaceae > Nidula > Nidula niveotomentosa. The sequence continues at coordinate 14,967 of JASFDE010000039.1, forward strand.
CTCGTTCCACTATTTAAATTATTTCCTTCGTGCCGTCCTCCGCGCTTCCATTACGCCTTTCACATATGAATTGGTTCTGACACTTATTATCTTCTATTCTAGCCTTCCCCGCCACCCAAGAGTCCTACGTCGCGAACTTTTAAACAGAAGGCTTCCTTTTCTTCCTTGAACTCTATACGACAACCAAGTATGTCTAGCCTCCGCTACAGCAGCCGGGCGTCTGAATCCCAGACGACCCTCCCCATCCCGAACGGCAAACGGCAGTCTACAGATGACGACTCGTCCCGTGCTCTCCTCGACAGCGGGTCTTCAACCTATTCGGGCGAACTACGCAAACCTAAGTCGTCTCTTAACCTCAACCTCAATCTCAACCCCTTCAACCTGCTCAAGACCAAGAGCAAAGTAAACCTACACGAGGAAGACGCCGAGGAGCATTTCTCTCTCCGCCCACCCCCACCGCCGCTCCCCCAATCTACCTTTATTGATATGGCCGCCGGCCAGTCCACCACCTCCCTAATCTCCTTGGCCTCGTCCGTAAACAAAAAGGGGAAGCCCAGCAAGATCAAAAAGCGCTCCTTGGAACCTACACCGCCCACTCCGCCGCCAAAGGACACCCTCTCCGGCAGCTTTCTGCCTCCCTTCCTCATCGAAATGAAGTTGGAGAACATGGACGGGATTATCGACCCGTCTCTCGCCTCCGCCGACCCCGGCACCTCGCGCAGCATCCCGAACGGCTCGGGAAGCTACACACCCCTCCCTGCCATTGAATTCCGGTCACACCTGTACCCCACGCAGCTCGCGAAGACCGAGTTCCGCGACCCCTTCTCGATATCGCCCACGCCCACGAAAGAGAAGCGCAGGGGCATCATCCCGCGTGCGGACTTCCACAACGTGTCACCAACGACACTCCTCCCGAGCGGAGAACCTCCCGTATCTACACTACTCGCGGCTACCCTGGGCAGCCCGGCATGGAGTCCTCCGGATAGCTGGGCCGTGGAGGGGAAGATGGTCGAAGAGGATGAGGGCGAGCCGAGCGATGACGAGGGCGACTTGTCGGGCAGGGCCATTAATGGGATGTGCCCTCTCGTCGAGCCCATATCGAGCAGTAGCAGCAACTTCCGCAAGCCAGAAGTGAAGGCGTTTTATATGAATGGCCACGCGGTGGATGGGAAGCCGTACCACCATTCGGCTATTCCGGAGCGGACGTACGAGCTGCTCGTGTGGTGCGCAGATAATAATGTGCAGACTTACATTAGTGCGCACCCTAGTGACACTGTCGCGAGTCTTGGGCCGATTCTTGATCGAAAACTTTTGGGGGATGGAGAACATATGCCACATAGACTCTATCTCAAGGAGAGGGGGCGGGGAGACTTGTTTAATCAGCTTGGTGGGTGTTTGTTCCCCTTTGCTTGTGCGGTAACTGCGTGAATGACTGACATTCCGTTGTAGAACGCGTGCTGGCGCCGACGGAGAGGCCGGCTGATATTGTGAGAAGACGATTGGAACAGGCAGGATATGATCATTCGGATGGCGCCCGTCTTTTGGAGAAGGACGGATATTCGTTCTTATTAAGCTTTGTGTACAAGAGCCAGTTACTGGGTCCTGCAGTACGTATTCTCAGCAATTTATCTCTTACTGTATTCACTTCTTATCCATCTTTCCTCTCTTAGGAATCGGAAGAAATGAAGCTGGAAACATTCGACCTCGTCGACCTCACAGGGCGTAGTTTGCGTGCCATCCCCGTGTGGCTGCACAAACACGCCGATGCCATCGTCATGCTCAAGCTTTCGCGCAACCCTATGCTCGAGATCCCACTCGACTTCATTCAGTCCTGCACTCAGCTGCGTGACCTCAAGCTCTCCAACATGGCAATGAAAAAGGTTCCTACAAGCTTGAGACACTCCGCGACCCTCCAACGGCTTAACCTCTCCTCAAACCGCATCAGTGACCTCGACGACGCGCACCTAGGGAGCATCCCCGAGCTGCGCACTTTGCTCGTGCAGAACAACCGTATCGAACGCCTCCCGGTGCATTTTCCCCGCTTGCAGGAGCTGCTGACGCTGAATATATCGAATAACAAGTTCAACATGTTCCCTGGCGCGATCACTCAGCTCTCGAAGCTCGAGGAGCTCGATATTTCGTTCAATATGATCTCTGAGCTGCCTCCAGAGTTTGGCAAGCTCAGGTCTCTCGAGCGGCTCACGGTTGTGGGGAACCAGATATCCAGGTTCCCTGATGAGTTCTCGCAGTTGGTCAAGCTGCAGATGCTGGATTGCCGGCGGAATCAGATCTCGGATTTGACCATCGTGTGCCTGCTCCCTGATATAATGCATCTCAGTGCGGACCGCAATGTCGTACATGCCCTTGACCTCTCCCTTGGGCCTAAGCTGACAACTCTCGATGCGGCTTATAACCACATCACGCGTCTCGTGCTCGTGCCCGGCCCGGTTGGCATGTCTCCGTACGCCCTGACTTCTCTCGACCTCTCGCACGCTAAGCTGTCATCTCTGGACAACCTGATTCTCAGGCAGCTCACTTCACTCCGCACCCTCCACCTTGATCACAATTCGTTTCGGGCCATCCCCGATTCGCTCGGGGATTTGCAGGCCCTGGAGACCCTGTCCTGTTCTGACAACAAGCTCGACGCGCTTCCTTCCACGATTGGCCGCCTGCAGAAGCTCGAGACACTCGACGCACATAACAACAACCTCACGCAGCTTCCTGCGAGTCTCTGGAATTGCGCGAGCTTAAGCACGATCAACGTTACCTCGAACTTTATCAGCACCTGGCACGACCCCCCGTTCGTCCCTAGCGCTGAGACGTACGGCTCTGAGGGCTTGCTGACTGTACCCCGCTTGTCTGAAAGGAAATCATCGGTGACTTCGCTCGCATGTGCGCGCACCTTCCCCTCGCTGGTGTATTCTCTTCAGAAGCTCTACCTTGGCGAGAACAAGTTAACGGATGATGTTATTCGTCCTTTGATGATCTTCAAAGAACTTCATGTTCTGAATCTCTCCTTCAACGAGATACAGGATCTTCCTCCGAGATTCTTCAGGAATATGACTCACCTACAAGAGATTTATCTCAGCGGTAATAGGCTGACCAGCATACCGACCGAAGATTTGCCTAGCTTGAAGTTGCTGAGTGTGCTTTTCCTCAACGGAAATAGGCTTCATACTTTGCCTCAGGAGCTCGGGAAGGTTGCGAAATTAAGCGTATTGGACGTCGGAAGCAATAGCTTGAAGTACAACGTCAATAACACCGAGTTTGACTGGAACTGGTATGTCATTTCGCATTACACACCTACTTATGGATATATTCACACATTACATTCATATTAATAGGAAGTTTAACACGAACCTGAAGTATCTTAACCTGTCAGGGAACAAGCACCTTCAGATCAAGTCTGATGTCAGGAATCGTCGTTATAGTAGAGACCTTGCGACACTCATGCGTCAGACGGAGTCCAACTTTGCGAAGCTGACCCAACTTCGAGTGCTTGGACTAATGGATGTCACCATCGGCACCAATGAAGCCGGAAATACCGATATACCAGATGAAGCAGAGGATCGACGTATCCGAACCTCGCTATCCACCACAAACGGCATGGGCTATGGTGTCGCTGATGCTCTTTGGGACAATGACACTCTTACAATGCTGGACCTTGTTCATGAATTTCGGCAGCACGAAAGAGAAGGCGAGGCTATTTTTGCCATTTTCAGCCGCGCACAACGTCCAGATGCCCGTAAGCTCGGTACTAATCCCACCAAATTGGTGAAATTCCTGCACGACAACTTCGTGGACGTATTTCGTGTTCAACAGAATTTATTGGATGCCTCTCTGAAGGAAGATATACCCGACGCTCTGCGCCGTACATTCTTGCAGCTGGATCGTGATCTACATGACTCTATCGTGGATGCCATTGCTCTTCAAAGCGGGGCAGTATGCATTTCTCTGTACTTCAGGAAGAAAGCGATGTACGTTGCCAACGTCGGAGATGCACTGGCGGTCATGTCAAGGCAGGGAGTGGCACATCACGTATCGAGAAAACATCATCCTTACGATCGGGAAGAAACCGCTCGTATTAGAGCTGCGGAAGGATGGGTGTCGCCTTCAGGCCTCGTCAATGGCGAGATTGATGTTTCTCGTGCTTTCGGCTTTTATCATCTATTACCTGTCATCAACGCTCGTCCCGATGTCTTCGTCTGGGACCTCACAGAGTTAGATGAATTTGTTATCGTTGCCACTCGAGGGTTATGGGAATATGTCCCATATCAGACAGCGGTTGATATCGCCCGTACTGCGCTGCACTTCGACAATAGAGCAGATCCTATGATCGCTGCTCAGAAGCTTCGCGATTTCGCGATCAGTTACGGAGCTGATCGTGGCATTATGATCATGGTTATATGTGTCGCTGATCTCTTTCATCCTCCGCGCTCTCGTCAGCCAACTATTGACCCGATTGTTGACTCTTACAGCAGCACTAAGAGGAAGAAGGATGTTGTCTTCGATCATAGTATTGCAAGGCTCGACGTTGAAGTCCCTGCTCCTACCGGTCACGTTGCACTAGCATTCACGGACATCCGGAACTCGACCCATCTTTGGGAAGTCAATCCTGGGATGGAGACAGCGATGCGACTCCATAACAGTCTTCTTCGGCGTCAGCTTCGTTTCTGCGGCGGTTATGAAGTGAAAACTGAAGGAGATGCCTTCATCTGTTCATTCCCAACAACGCTTGCAGCCGTGTGGTGGTGCCTTAGTATCCAGAATCAGTTGCTTCATGAACCATGGCCATTGGAGATCCTCGAATGCGAAGACGGAAAAGAAATTTACGATGCGGAAGGCAAGCTTATTGCTCGAGGACTGTCTGTTCGTATCGGCATACACTGTGGCACACCTGTGTGCGAACCCGATCCCATTACTCACCGCATGGACTACTTCGGTCCGATGGTGAATCGTTCGGCTCGTATAAGTTCAACAGCAGCAGGTGGCCAAATTATGTGCAGTGCAGAAGTCATCCGGGAGATCAATGCAATGATTCTGGAAACAGAGCCAGAAACACAGTATTCTCGAAGTCAGCCTAAAGATGCGGTCGATGCTGTTCGACGTATGGGAGTAGTTGTCATTCCTTTCGGAGAGGTGAAACTGAAAGGGCTTGAAGTCCCTGAAATACTTTCGCTTATATATCCCACGGCTTTGGTGGGACGCCAGGACTTGAAGGAAGGACCAACGGATCCCACCGCATCTGGTTCAAGAGTGCAATTCAGTATTGCACAGATGACAGAGCTTGGAGTCCTTTGCTTACGAATAGAAGCACTGGCTTCCGGTCGTATATTCCGACCTACTTCAGAGCCAAAGGCCAGCGTTAAGCCTCTGGAGTCGGAAGAGGCGGAGGAACATCTGGAGGATGATGAGTCAACGTCAGTTTTTATCGATGGCAATCCTGATCTCCTTCTTCCGCCAATGAAGCAGAGCTCCTCGGACAGTGATCTTATGCTTGTACTTGATTCGCTTTCAGTGCGAATTCATAACGCGTTAGCGCGTCTTTCCCAGAAGTCTTCCCCAGCCGTTCCCAAAGCGGCTCTCTTTTCAGCTTTAATGCATGGTGGCGAGCTTGACGAACGGACGTTGCAGTACATTGCTTCCGTCTTGAAAACTTTGTGATTATTTTCATTGTTGTATTTGGGATTTACGAGAATTGGACGTTTGTATGTATGCTTTGCATTTATGTAACATTATTATACTGTGATTTATTGTAGTATATCAAGATACACCATCTATAGAATTAATTAGATCTATTTGGCATTCACTCTTGCTGTAATATATACATGGACATCTCTGCAACTAGAAAATGAAAAGCGACGTTGACATGTCCATAACGTGGCACTCCTAGTCTAATTTTGGTCCACCCTACTCGCACTGTGTTTCAGCCTCCAGCAGATACAGTATACGGTACTGACCATTAGCATGATATTACAACGTGAATAATGCCCTGATTTTACATGAAAAGTTTACAATGGAAGGGTAAATGGGTCGTATATATACAAGAGTAATCTATAATAAAGTAAGTAAGAGGAATCGATAGAGCACGGAAAGTAGCAAATAAGTATAGACACAAAAAATTAGACGGTCTGCAGCAAAGAAGTGATGTATTGCATCGTCTGTTCATCGACACTCCCACCCGAACTCAGGGCGTGGAGGAATGCTCTCCTATCAATGGTTGGCGGAGAAGATTTTTGAGATATAGCTTCCAGAGCGTTTTGAATGCGGACGGATAAGGAATCGAGAACTATCATGAGATCGCTGTCAGGGGATTTCTCACTCATAGCAGGTAGTAAGAGGGTGGGATCGGCGGTAATCACTATGCTGGGAGAGTGCCTGTCGTCAACGCTACTATCGGCATTTAGAGTCTGGATACTGCCCTTGCGTTCGGGCAGAGCTTTGAAGACTCGACCGCTCGCAAGTGCCTCCAGTCGCAAGCAAAGAACGCCGAGTTCTCGCATCTGCGGAATGCTGAATTGAACTCGGGAAGCCGAAACCCTCGCACCAGCTGGCTGTTCTTTCAAGTCATGCCGTCCCTCTAATCCGAGAGGATATATAACAGACAGAAACTCCGGCAATTCAAGGCCCTTCAGCCGCACCTCGCCGACAGGAAAGTCCTGCAACTGGATTCGACGAATCGCATCGACGGCGGACTGCGGCTGGAATTTCGAATGTTCCGTCTCTGGCTCTCTCTCTAGGATTCTCGCATTGATTTCGCGGATGATCTCCGCGCTGCACATGATCTGTCCTCCTGCTGCACTTCCGTTGATACGAGCCGTACGATTCACCATGGGGCCGAAGTAGTCCATGCGATGGGTGATGGGGTCCGGTTCACATACTGGCATTCCACTATGGATACCCATGCGCACTGAGAGGCCACGAGCGATAAGACGACCCTTGTCATCGTGTATTGCCTTGCCATCCTCGCATTCGAGTATTTCCAGCGGCCACGGCTCGTGAAGAAGTTGGTTCTGCACACTGAGGGTCCACCAAACAGCAGCCAGGGCTGTCGGAAATGAGCACATGAATGCATCGCCTTCAGTTTTGACCTCGTAGCCACCACAGAACCGCAATTGACGCCGAAGAAGTCGATTGTGCAGCCTCATCGCTGTCGCCATGCCAGGGTTGGCCTCCCACAAATGAGTAGAATTTCGAATATCCGTGAACACCAAAGCAACGTGGCCAACGGGAGGAGGCACCTCCACTTCCAATCTGGCAATGCTGTGGTCAAATAGCTGATCTTTCTTCGTCTTGCGGTACTGCTGGGCCTCAACGATCGGGTCAAGTACAGGCTCACGCGAGCGTGCTGGGGTCCCAAACAGATCAGCGACCCAGATAACCATGATCATCGTACTCCCATCCGCTCCGTAACTTATTGCAAAGTCACGCAGCTTCTGTGCGGCGATCGTAGGGTCAGGCCTCTCCGTGCGAGCCACAGTCCGCGCAATGTCGACGGCCGTCTGATACGAGACGAAGTCCCACAGCCCCCGATTGGCGACAATGACGAACTCGTCTAGCTCATTCAGCTCCCAGACACACACATCAGGCCGAGCATTGACGATAGGAAGAAGGTGATAGTAGCCAAAGGATCGCGACACATCGACCTCGTCGTTCACCAACCCCGGAGGCGACACCCATCCTTCCGCGGCGCGAATACGTGCCGTTTCGGCCCGATCATACGGGTCATGTTTTCTCGTAACATTCTGCACAATGCCCTGCCTCGACACCACCGCCAGTGCATCACCCACATTCGCGACATACATCCTCTTCCCCTTAAAGTACAGCACGATCCCCGACGCACCGCTCTTCAAGATTGCCGAGTCCGTCATCCCCACGGACGCGCTCGCCTGGGACATTTTCCGGCTGTTCGCAAACAGGGCGTCATGCAGGTCCTGGTTGAGCTTGAGGAACGTGCGGCGCAGGGCGTCGGGCACGCCCTCCCCGCGCTCAGGATTAAGTATGTCCAGCTGGCGGAGGAAAATCTTCGTGAAGCTGTCGTGGAGAAACTTAGTGAGCCTGTTCGGGCTCACGCCCGGCGCGAGCTTGTCGGGGGGCTGCGAGCGGCCGAACATGGCGAAGATAGCTTCTTGCCCACGCTGCGGGAACTCTTCGACAAGGTCGAGCATCGTGAGGTACTCGTTCTGCCCGAGTGAGTCCGCAATACCGTATGCCATGCCATTGACGGTGGAAAGCGATGTGCGTACGCGCCGGTCGTCATTCTCGTCTGGGATGTCGACGGACGTGTCTGTCCCATTCGCGGTGATCGTGACGTCCACGAGCCCGAGCACCCTAAGCTGGGTAAGCTCTGTGAAGCCAGAGAGCACCTGGCGATCGAGCTCCCTGCTCGAGCGGTTATGCGACAAGCGCGCGGGGTCAGCCTTGATCTGCAGGCGGTTATTCCCCGATAGGTTGAGGTACATGAGTTTCTTGTTAAAGTTCCTACATCCAATATCAGCCTCACAACCAAAAGAAGGAAGAAAAAGCATTCACCAATTCCAGTCGAACTCCGAATTATTAATATTATACTTCAACAAATTGCTCCCCACATCCAGCACCTTCAAGCTCCTCAGCTCCGATAGTTCCTTCGGCAGCGTATGCAGCTTGTTCCCATTCACAAACAGCGTCGTCAGGCACCCTAGCCTGGCCAGATCTTCCGTCGGTATGCTCGTGAGCTTGTTCCCACTTAAGTACAGCTCCTGCAGCTTGGTGAGGTGGCGGAAGAAGGATGGTGGCAACTCCTGGATCTCGTTGAACGAGAGGATGAGGACGCGCAGCTCCTTGAGGATGCGCAGGGGGTGGATGACTTCGTCCGTCAGCCGGTTCTCGCCCAAGAACAGCTTGCGCAGAGACAGCGCCAGCGGGGGCAACACCGACTCACTCCCAATCGACGCCGCGGACATCTTCCTTTCCCCTACCACCCCCGCGCCCGCGGCCAACGGCGGATCATGCCACACCCCCAAAAAGTTCGACGTTACATTGATCTCCCTCAGCCTCCCGCACATCCACAGCGCCCTCGGGAGCTCAGTGAGACTGTTATTGTGCGCATCCAGCGCTGTAAGGTTTTGTAGATTCCCTATCGTCCCCGGGAGGGCGTCAAGCTTGTTGTCAGAGCAGGAGAGGGTCTCGAGGGCGTGCAGGTCCCCGAGGGAGTCGGGGATGGAGCGGAAGGAGTTGTGGTCGAGCCGGAGGGTCTTGAGCGAGGCCAGTTGTTTGATGGCGCAGTCGTCCAGGGACGATAATTTTGCGTGGGAGAGGTCGAGCCAGGTCAGGGCGTACACAGGCCGTCCAATGGGTCCAGGAAGAAGAGCGAGCTGCGTAATATCGTTATTCGATGTGTCGAGCTTCGTCAGAGACGGACCCAGCGCCAAATCCAGTAAATGCACTGCATTGTGGTCCGCACTAATCTGCCTCACCCACGGCAGCGCACAGATGACACTCAAATCGGAAATCTGGTTCCGCCTACAGTCCAGCACCTCCAAACTTGTCAACCTTGAGCACTCTAGCGGGAAGCGCGTAATCTGGTTCCCCACGACGACCAAGACCCGCAGGAAGGCGAGGTTACCGATCTCCTCGGGCAGCTCGGCGATGGCGTTGAAGGAGACGTCGAGCTCGGTGAGGGCCTCGAGCTTCGTCGCGGCGAGGGGGAAGACGCGGAACTTATTGTTAGAGATGTTGAGCTTAGTCAGGCTCCTTAACCTTGGAAAATGCCATGGAAGACTCTCGATCCGGTTATTCTGCACCGACAGAATAAGCAAATCAGGTATATGGTCCAAATACGCCTCGTCTAGATCCGCTATGCGGTTCGAGCTCAAATCTAGACGGTGCAGGGTGGTCGAATGCCTTATACTCTGCGGCACCTTCTTCATCGCCATATTGGACAACTTGAGCTCGCGCAGCGACACGCAGGACTGGATAAAGTCGAGCGGGATCTCGAGCATGGGGTTGCGCGACAATTTTAGGGCGATGATGGAGTTCGCGTGCTGGTGCAGGATGACGGGGATAGTGCGCAGGGAGCGGCCTGTGAGATCGACAGTGAAGACGCTTTCGAGCTTGATGTCTTCATCCTGAATTGGTGGATTGATGATGGTTTCGTGCGTTGTGTGAAGGGAGATTTTTTTGAAGAATAGAATAAAGAGATATGTTTCGAGAGTTAAGGATTGTGCGAGGAGGATGGAAAGAAAGGTGTTTGTTTGTTAAGTGACAACGATTAATAAAATAAGACGGATACGCACTGTAGGCCCCAATAGCTGGCTCTTATACACGAACTTCAGCAGAAAGGACAGCCCCTCCCCACCGAGCAGCTCCAACCCGTCTGCGGCGTCGTACCCCGCCTGCTCCAGTCGTCTCCTCACAATATCCGCTGGCTTTTCTGTTTGCGCCAGTACACGTTCTGCATGAAAAAAAAAATGTTTATTAGTACTTTATCAACACGAATCGAGAAGAAAAAAAGAGGGAAATAAAAGATCGAGAGAGAGAACCCTAGAACAAAGAGTGAAAAACAAGAAATTTTCACTCACCCCTCCCCCTCTCCTTCAAATACAACCGGTGCTGTATATGTCCCTCCCCGGGCGGCAGCAGCTTCTTATTCAACGCCGGCGTCAAGTTCGCCACCGTCACATTGAACGCAATCGACACGACGTGGTACGAGTTGTTCTCCCGGTATATGCGCAGGATGTATGGCTTCGAGGGCCGCTGTTTGGGCTTGCGTCTACGGGCGGAGGAGGTGGTGACGGTGGACGGAAGGCGGTCCCGCGTTTCTGAGGGGGGGAGGGGGGGAGGGACGGGCGGGAGCGAGGGGGGCATCAGGTGGGGGGGTATGGGGCTGGGCCTTTCCTCCCCTTGGCTAACTATACTAGAAGAACGTGTCCCTCTCGCCCGCGTACCAGAAGAGGAAGGCCCCAGCACCCCCAACGCGCTTTCGTCCGAGCTGGACCCCTCCCCGCCCGCCTCGTCCAAAAGGTCGTTCCCGCCCAGGGGGACGACGTCCCAGCTCTGCGGCGGGTGCCAGGAGGGGTCGTCAGGGTCGCGCCCGAGCGGGTAGGCATTTGGGGGTATGGGGGAAATGGGGGGGTAAGGGGCGTGCGGGGGAATGTTAGGGATGTATTGGGGGGCATTGGGGTTGTACGGCGCATTGGGGGGGATGGAGGTCGGGGACACTCTGCGGTCGCGCGTCGTACGTCTTTGGGTGAACGACGCCGACCCCGAGGAGGACGAAGAGGCCCCGGGGGAGAAGGGGTCGCGGAAGTCGATGCCGGCGCTGAGGAGGGCCTGGTGCGCTGATGGCGGGGAGGGGGTGTAGGACTGGTACGAGAACGAGTGCGACGTCGAGTGCGAATGGGAGTGCGAGTGGTCCGACAGGCTGTGGCTGTAGCTCGACTCGAAGCCGCTGTTCGTCCCCCCGGACACGGAGGCAGAAGCGATGCTCAGGTCGATGATGCCGTCCATCTTCTCCAGGTTCGTGTCGAGCATGTAGTGGTGCGCCAGCTCGTCCTCCCTGGCCGAGAGCCGGGGTGGGGACGAGGCAGGCCCGCTCGAGGCGGAGCGCTTCTTCTTCCCGCCCCCGCCCGTGCGCTTGTCCTTCTGTATCTTGCCCCCCACGAGCGACACCAAGGACGGCTGCTGCGGGAGGAACGGCGGCGGGTCGGGGAGCGGGGGCGCCGGGGCCCTGAGGGACGGGTGCTCCGCATCGGACGAGTCGGACCTCAGATGCGCCTTGCTCGCGCGCGTCTTGAGCTTCGCGAAGACATTCAGGGACGAGGAGGCGGAGGACTTGGACTTGCGCGTCTCCCCCGAGCCGACGGAGGTGATGGACGACGCGCTGTTGATGAGCGTGCGCGCGGAGTCGCCGTCGTCCACCGAGCGCCGGGAGGAGGCGGGGACGGTGAGGGTGCTCGAGCTGTAGGCGGGGGAGGGGAGGGGCGGCGGGTGCGACTCGGAGGGGCGGCGCGGGCGGAGGAGGCTGGAGGTGCTGCTGCCCTGGCGCATCGAGACGAGCGACGAGAACGACGGCTTGTGCGCGAAGCCAAAGGTGCGGTTCGGGGACTTGGGCGGGGGAGTCGGCTGCCCAGTCTGTCAGTCTGCCCTCCTTCACACCCAGCGAAACAGCGCACTCACCGGAATATCGAGCCAAGGTGCAATCGCGCCAGCGTCGTCGCCCATGGCGCTCTCGGGGCTCGGCGTGCTCAGCTGCAGGGTGGCCGTCGAGCCATCGCGGCGGGCCATCGCGGCGTCGAGGACGCTGTCGGAGACGGTGTCGAGTGGGTGGATGGAGGGAGTGTTGCAGTTTGCCAGGCCAAGCCTGCGCTGTCGCTCGCCGTCGAAGCACTCTCCCACGCCTGCTATGGCTGTCCGGCGTTTAAACACAGATCCGGCGCTACCGATCTCCGCTCTCCTGCTGTGTCTCTTTCTTGTATCTCTTCCTGCACAGAGCTGCAACGGTGATGGCACAGCAATCGTACGATTCCAATTATTACACGCCCCATTACCTCGTCTTCGCTGTCGCCACGCACAACTTACACCCCGAAGCTCTCTTGCAAAGTCACTCTACCTACGCGCCTCGTGCCCGGTGCTCCCGAAAAACATCCTACGGCTCCCGCAACCACGGCCCGGTCCATCTATTGAACCCAGTCCTCTCCATAGCTGCCGTTGCCAGTGCAATATCCCCGTGAGCACTTGCCTACCGACTCCACCATAACAACAGCAGCTAGCTACCCCCATCGTTCCCGCACCTCGCACACCGCTCGCCTCCCCGCCAAACATTAAATTGATCGGCTCACCGGGATCCCTCAAGCGCAATCTTTAATTTACACCATAATGCACACCCCCTTGCTCGGACGGCCGTGTAGACTATACATAGCTAAATAGATGCCGCATATGCGATAGCGTCGTGCTTGTAATACCAATTCATAGAGCGACTCCCACACACTAGATCTAGGGCCCAGAGAAGCAAGCTAGCATGCCTAACGAGACAGCACTATGCATTCCCTTCCTTTAGTGCGGGAGCCGCAGAACATAAATAAAAACTAGACAGACAGATCGGTCACCCTGAGGGTTCAAAAAAGCGCACGGAGAAGAAGCAATTAACCCAGGAACAGTCATCCTCACCGGCGGTCCTTCGCGATATACACTACCACACCATAGCAGCATCAACACATACGCGATCAAATCTCAATCACAACCCAAATCATTCGAGGCATTGTGCTTCACTGATCCAGTATGCAAGTTATACTTAGAGCGCCCTACGAGTAAGAAGTCTGCATCGTTTACCTACCCCAATCCATCTTCTAATTAATGATTGCAATCTGATTGGATTTGATTGTGTGATAAAGTGATGATAGATAGATGGATTTCCGCACTAGAAGCAGGTCCGGACAAGACACCCAGTGCATATCGCAGCGAGGCGAGGTGAGACGAAGCACTGCGGGTGAGATGAGGGCAGAGCTGGATGTGAAGATGGAGGTATGTCAAGATGACGCCCCAGTCCCTTAGAAAAACACAAAGATAACTTCTACAAGAAGTAGCGGCTGATTTTCCACTTCCCCCAGTCATCCTACATACGAATTAAATTTGTTTATGTAGGACGTTTCGATGTGATTCCGCAGTGACGTAGGAAAAAAAATCCATCACGCAGGTGTCAGGAAGCTGATTTTTGCAATGACGCCTCTCAGGCACTCCGAGTATTTAAATTATTTATACTCTACCTACCGCAGGATACAAAATACTTCAAATCAATATTGACCGGGACGCACGGCCGACAAAAATATATCTGCCACTCACTGAAAAATCCTTATCCTTGTCCTATCTCAAGCCTGACTACGACTGTAATCTGTCACTGGCTGACCTAGAGCGGCGGGCGATCCCTTACATTCTTCGTGCATCGCCAGAATTAAATTTTTCTGTACCCTGCTGCAAGATACAAAATGCTTGAAACAAGACAGTGCGAGGACGTACGGCGGCCGACAAAATACAATGGCACGCCCTTATCTCTGCCTTGTCTCGAGTCTAACTATGACTGTAATCTGGCTCTGCTGAGGTATTAGAGCGGGGGATTCCCAATATCCTCATCGGCGATCACAAGAATTAAATTTATTTATACTTTACTGCCAGATACAAAATACTTGAAACGAAACAGAGCGGGATGCACGGCCGACGAAATTACACAAGCACTTCTTGCAAGCACCCTATGTGTCGCTGGGAATCCCTGCCCTATCTGTGGATTAGCTGACTGCAATCTGCCTCTGCCTTTGGGGTAGAGCTTGGGTAGAACGGCCATAGATAAACAGACTGTAAACAGACATGCCATTCAGGCTCCATGAAATAAATCATGGGGTACACATGAATCATGAGACAGAGATGAATTTCAGTCAAAAGCAGATGAACGTCAGTCAGCCTCAAGTCTATAAACGTCAGCCAGCCACATAGTCCTGGCTGGACAGCGGAGTTATGTTGAGCCGTGTAGGCGCCCGTGGGCGCATATAAAGGTCAGTTCTGTCTGCGAGTCAGACTGAGCTGTAAGTTAATTGACGACAGCATGTGTATGATAAGGGCTTCAACCAGCTATTTTCTCAGTCAAGTAGACTGCGTTTGGCTTCCCTTCTGTTGAAACTGGAAATACAGTTGAACGTGATTAAATGAAAGTATCTGACATACCTCAGAGTGCCAAAATACCTTGTCCAGGATGCCGATTGCCGATCCAGTATTAATATTAGGAACGATTGGGCAAGATACTAGGATACTTGACAGGAATTGCAAACATTCACATGCAAGAAATTGACTACGCTATAACGCAATAGCACTCACTGACTGCGCCGTTAATTGGTTCTCTTTCTATCCCTAGTTAATTTGTCAAGGAACAAACACCGCCGATGCGAGCAAGGTCGATTCGCCCCTCGACAGTCGATCTGTTCCAAAGAAAATCGTAGTCCAATGGAAAGTCGTTTTGAATCTGTATACTCCATCTTGTCTTCCTGAAAATTTGTTTGAACTCATAGCAGTACCATATTCCCAAGTAACATCACCCAATATCAGTTAAATGAGCTATACATCCGACAAAAAAATACTAAAAACAACTCTCCTTCCTCCTTAAAACCCGACATGGCTCGGAGCCCGCCGATCGTATCTATGAAATAGCGCCAACAAAGCACTTACCCATGTCCCACTCGCTCATTAGCTGACTCATTTATCTTAGAATAGATCGCATTTACATTGGATAAGTCATATCCTTACCTGCTAATCCGGTCGAAGTCCACCCAGCAATTTGCCAATACAATGCATAATCGGAGACTCAGGAGGATCAGGTGATCGCCGCCGCCACCACCACAGTAGGCAATCTCAAGGTCTCCAGGTGAACCCAGTTGGGCAGAGGAATATGCATGGTCATCGATCGTCGCACTTGCTCAGTAAATTCGGGCATACTGTTATTCGGGTTATAGCTTATGAAGGCACGATCGCGATTGGATTCATTTACACCAAGCAAGACGAACATTTCGAATCGTGGACGATCATAAAGACGGAGCATGCGGGATAACATGATAGGGGGTTATCTTGTGATCGGTGGCGCTGCTCTTCGATCTCAACTTGCCCTCTACAGTAGGTGTACTTCAAAATTCGAAGCAGGAACTTGGAAGATAGAAAGTTCAAAAGAACGAGGCAACCACATTGCATTCGGAGTTTTCGACTAGTGAAATTCACGGTATTGGAAAGGAGGCCGTTTCCAACATGCATGGTGAAGATAAGGAGGCCCAGGGCGTGGCTCAAAGGATCGAGAGCCCCTGGTCTGTGCTCGCCACGCGAGAGGGAGGTACGACGCCGCGCATGTGTTCGAGGAGGTATGTTAAGGGGTAGCACCGGGCCGGAAAGCTAAAGATAGATACTTAGACGCCGGTATTTAAAAAAAAAACATTTGAAGTTCAAGCATCCACGAAGCGTCCCAGCCGACGGGTATGGATAAAGGTAAGGCAGCGTTGTTTATGAATCGATTGTTCCTGAAAGAGATGGAGCTGCACAATGCGGAATTGCTCTGCACAAAGTTTCAGAAGGAGCATATTGTAATTCCGTCGCTAACTTACTATCCGAAGACTCCACTCCAGAAGTGTAATTTGCGAATGCGAACCAGAGAGGATGAATTGAAAAGATCTCAATATCATCAGGTGAGTGCTCCTTGGAGGTGGATAAATTGCGAGGCTATCTTGGATAAACAACGAGAAAGCTATATTGCGCACCGCCATAGAAAACCCTAGTCAAACGGTTGCCAAGAGTGTATATAATTCCGTAACGGGCACTCGGAAGTAGTCTGATTGACGATAGGAGATCCCAGGTTGGTGACATTCGAATGTTTTAATATTTCGTTTGAATTGATTCGTATTCGCAGTCTAGAGCGTACGTTTAAGAGGACTGATGCATATGCCAAGACAAGAATTTGGGCATCTCGGCAATTTATTTATAAGAGCAATTAGAGCAGATTCATCAGCGGCATTCGTGTACGAAGAAATGGTTGCAAATGTCAAGGAGGTTCTCTTGGATCAGGTTGCAGCGCTCACAAGACAGAAGTGCTGGCACATATGAATATCGAGCAAGGGCCACAGATAATAGCAGGAAGGAAACGAGCAGATATCGAAATGCTGGCATGCGGGTAGTGGGCAATAGTCATCAAGATGCGGCTCTGAGCTCCATTTGTCATGGATATTCCAAGTGGAAAATAGGCAGAATACACGGAGAGTATGCCTCGTTTGGTTAATACGCGCAAGAGCATACACGGCATACACGGCGGAACAAAACGATGCCGATGACATGCCATCGAAAGTTAGACAGATGGATGTGGCATGTCAGGAAAAATAAAAGTCATCGGGACGCTCATACGCAGCAGCAAGTTCCAGTGGAGAGTAGCGCGGAGACATACGGCGTCGGAGCCTTACACCATGATCTATAACGTAAAGGAGGAAGTTCGCTAGCAGTCGGAGTTGTCTGCGGGTTTGACGTAGATCCAGTTATCCAGTTGCGCGTCCACCCCAGGGACGTACTTGAACGCGTTTCAGGCAGTGAGAAAAGTTATTCAGAAAAGATTGGAAACTCCCAGGGAGCCCGTAAGGGAAATTTTCGTCAATACAGTTCATCTCGAAGAAGTCGATGTTGTCCTAAGGCGATGCATACGCCAAGCGCAGGACCCAGACCAAAATGCGTCCAATATGTCAATGTCCGTGTCCGTAATTGCGAGCCAAGTCCACCACCGGTACCATAGAGCTGAAGTCCATCAACACCGCTGTTGCAACTTACATTCATCATCCCGATTGCGCCGTGATCTGATTTGAGGCGAGTCAAAAGACTTCAGATACATGTTTGAATCAAATTAATCGCAATCACATCAGAGAGCTGTGATAAGAAATGGTCGAGATGGATGGTCGAGTTGGAGATGTTCAGTGCCAGATGCAACGCGAAAGAGTACGCGTGTCGCGGAATCCGTAGGTATATATTTTGTCGTATTTACTAGTGAAGGCGCTGAGTCAGCCATTAACCAGAACCGCGCACCGCGAAAGGGTGACTCCTGGGTGACTCTGTCAACTTCGTCCGAGTCCACCGTGATGCGAGGACCAGCTGATTATAAAACGAGAGCACAATTTCTCGTTCATTTGTGCCTTGGCATCGTGTTTGAGCATTAGGCCGAGGCTTGCTGCTCGGCTACTTACGGTAAGTAATTTGATCGTATTTAATTCGGAGGTTGCTGACTCACAAAACCATCAATTTGACTGAACTCGGCGCTTGCCGCCGCTTGGCAACTGCGTTTCAATCAAGTTTCAAATTTCAACGCTCACTTCACGGTCGCTGGTCGTTCGACGTCGTGGCCACTTACTGCAGCTTACGAGATTTCCTGAAGTGTAAAGCTCTTCTGAAGGATACTTTTTGCTCTTAAAGTATGTGATAAACCGCGCAGTATCCGACTCGACCTAATGACTGGATAGACTGGGCTGTTGTGCTCCAGAATTTGGTAGATCAGTAACGCTTACTGTATTTACGACTAGTTATTCAAAATATCCACTCCGGAGAATAATATCATTACTATTAAAAGAAACTCAAGACGATATCCTTACATACTAATTTTCTGAGACTTCCCCTCTACTCAATGCTTTCCGATTTTGACTCTCAGTCCAAACCAACAAGCCCGACAATGGCACTCAATTTCATTTCTTTATTACTTCCAGAGATCAAGCCCGAAATATTTGAAATAGTCATCATGAATAATCATTAATACTTCCCCAATTTTATTTTGGTAGCACAGGGAGTGTGTGTCTGGTATATGAATCCTTCGTGGACTCGGACAACCCAGGCCAGCTAATACCGTGTCAGGTTGTAACTGTTGCTATATAGTATCGAGATTCCCGGGTATGGGAGGAACTATTTCCTTGCTTTTCAAAATTTAGACACCTCAAGCATTCCTAGCTTGAGTTACTTCGCAAAGCATGTCAGACACCTTCAAATTCATGGAGATATTCAGACACAACGATGCAAACTCTACATGCGCACTGTATCAATACATGACATCTTGTTCTGTGGTGGGACTTCATGCCTCTGCAAATGCTGCAATGCATGCAGGCCATACCACTTAGGCGACTATCTTGCAAATTTGGAGAATTGTTTGACCCGACCTTAAACTCCCACTTTGATCTGATTAGCCCAGCATGGCTGGTGTTCTCCGCGATTATGAGGTTACTGATGAGTGCACTGAGTGGCCACACCTGCAGGCCCTTGGGAAGCTTCCCAAGATAACGCATCTGGCCTTTAACCATGAGTTCGATGCCGAGAGCATGCAGGGGGTGCTCCAGCACTGTAATATTCTGCAATATTGGCCATCATCATCTACAGTCTAGAGGAAAGTGAAATATTGCTCAGCGAGGTAGAAGCTACCATCGATGATCATGTTATTCTATTCTATATAGATGATTATCTTAAGCACTAAGAAGAAGGAGCTCGGGGTAAGCCGGATTTTTGGACTCGTGCCGACAAGATTTACCTGGCCAGAACACATACGTTGATGGCTCATTGCTGTAACTGCGATGAAAATACTTGACGTCAAATTCTAACAGAAGGAATCTTGTAGCAGGGATCTCTAGAGTGAATAATGCTTTGAAAAGCTTCAGGCCTCAAGTTCCTCCCCTGCATGTGGCTGCCCTCGTTCAGGAGCCTTATGGAGGACTTGAAAGTCAAGATGCGCGGTGGGGGAAGATGGCGGCGAAGGCGAGCATGGGGACCTTCAGTATTTAGTATTATTAAATATTTGAGGCGATAGCAAAGAGACCTCCTGAGGAATGCATCCAGGGACGACGAGAAGAGAAATGGTACAACGGTACTAGGCCTTGAAAATACATTTCCTAAACAATCGCACCAGCGCTCCCATTGAGGCCAAGGATTTTAAGATACCAATATTACAGAGCAACACATTTAGTGGGCACGAGAAATCCAAGAAATCCAGATTCGAAGCAATGGCCAAGAAGAAAGAGGCTTGAGAAAGCTCGAGAAAGCTATCACTCGAGTACTGATGTCGTTCCGGACGCTTTTCATAGTCATATTTAGGTCGTAGATCCAGACCCTATAAGTAACCTGGTGAGTCTTGGCGTCGGTGGATATCGACCAAAATATACTCAGCCGATCTAGGTACCAGAGAGCCTATTCTGCGTGTCAAATAGACTGAGGATTACACGAATGACCCGAGAAACACAGTCTACTTGCAGTGAAATATTTTATCTTCGTGAAGGCCGTCGGGTCACATCTCATTTTCATATTCATTCGCATGTCCGACTGCATAATTCCAATTCCTCGATTATGGCTAGGAAAGATGTCGGGTTTTTCGATGCTTCGATGTCTAGATGACCATCGGATGAACCATATGCAACTATACGTAACCACATTCCCTGGGATAACCCGTGGCTTGCCCAGCAGCGGGCCAACCCGCAAATAGCACGCGATTCCAGGTCTTTTGAATGTGCGGTGATAAGTAGAAGGAGATTTAGGTAAATGATAGTGAACTTTGTAGCGGTTGGAAGCCAAGCAAAGGAACATCCAAACATCCGAGTCCCCACACGGCACCACCACGGTGTGCATCCCATCACGCTCTCCTCCTCTCCATGCCCATCGCTGCGAGCGACCCACACAGTACGAGCTCCTCCCCTCCCCCCCTCCCCCCTCTCCCCATAGGCGATGTAGTCGACGCTATCATGCTGACAGACCCGCCGCCGCCTTATCCATCACGAGAAAGGCGCCGACGCGCACGACACTCGAATGCCGCGCATAGGCCGCCGGCCCATACACAATCGCCGTCCCAGCAGCACCAACACTCTTCTGGGGACTCGGACAATGACATTGGCCCGCGGGGGCATTCGACGGCTTATCCGGACGACGACGACGCCGACGCGCACGAGACGACACCGTTCCTCGAGCCGCCAGCTCCACCCTCACCACGCAGTGCACGACGCCACGGGGTAGGCCGGCCACGCTCCTACTCGCACACTAGCACCTTGTCTATTGCGCCCTCTCTAGCGCAGACAGTCCTGACCCTCTTCCAAACGGAAGACGACGTGGATGGATGTTTGGGGTCGAACGAGGCAGGAGACTCAGACGACAGGGATAATAGCAGATTGCTGCTATCTCCAACGCTACATCAGGCGGAAGAAGATCAAGCGATAGTGGATGGGTCTGGAAGGAGAAGGACAGGCGGGCTCTTCTCTAGGTCGACGTGGCGACGGTATTTCCGCCCGCTGGGGCGAATGGCGTATTATCGCCCGTTGTTCCATCTGCTCATTGTGAACTTCCCATACGCGGTTCTCGCCTGGGTGTATCTGTTCGTGTTCACAGTGGTACGTGCTTACTATCTTGCGTCCATTCGTTGTGTTACATCTACATGGGCCGTTCAAACATCTCACCTCATCCCGAGCTTTCATGCTCACCAAAGGGGGAGCTTTCGCTCTTCATCGCCGTTTTATTCTGTTCACAACCATGTCTGACCTCTTTTTCACAGACAGGGACAACCCTCCTAGTCGCACTCCCCCTCGGTGCCGTCCTCTGTTTCTTCAACCTCCTCGGGGCCCGCACGTTCGCAAGAGGCGAGGTACGTCCACCCCTCCCCACCTATCTTCCTTCTCCCACCCATCCTCGGCTTCCTTATCTCTTCTCTCTTCCCCATCGTTGACTCCCTCTTTCCATCCCCCCTTCCAGCTCGCCCTTCAAACACGCTACCATTCCCCCCTTGGATACCCCCAGCCCAATCCCCCTCGGCCGATCTTCACGCGCCAGCGGGAGCCTACACCCGCGGAGGTCGAGGCGGGCCGCGGCACCTCCGGCGTGCTCATGCGCGAGACGTCGTTCTATAAGAACTCGTATGCGATGGTACGTCCGTGTTTCTTGCTTGTCCCTTTTGTTGTTCTTCTCCGCTCGTTGGTACTTCCTGCCCTGCTTCAATTTCCACGAAGTTGCGGGCGTACATCCCTCTTGCTGCGGCCGCCTATTCATCCCACATCTTATATGTTCCCTTGTCTGCTTATTACTCATCGACACACATACTCACCCTCACCCCCACCCAGTTCACAGACCCCACCTCCTACCAAGCGCTCTTCTACTTCCTCATCATCAAGCCCTCCATCACACTCCTCCTCTCCCTTGCCCTTCTCATCTTCGCCCTCCCCGCCATCATTCTCATCCTCCCCGCACCAGCGGCATTCCGGGCCGTGCGCCGCCTCGGCGCGTGGCAGGCGAACATCGCGGTGGAGGGGCTCTATCTTGCTGTTCGATAGTTTCCTTTCCATAGCGGTGGGAGATATATGGAAAGGAACTCAGTTGCTCACCACTATGTTCGTTCGTCCGGCATTACTTATTGTGTGTATGTTGCTTTTCTTATAACATTTCCTAATAATCTATGACATACGTGGATGTATATATCGGTACAATTTAACATGTCACATGGTATAATAAAGCTAAATCATGCTCGTTGCTGTCTGGAGCTCCTTCACCTGTCTTGCCGCAAGATTGGACACCGGCAAGTATGATTATCATCACCGAAAAGTCTATTTCATTTCATTTGACGCTGTAGCGTACATAGTGGCGCAAATAGTCCCATAACTACGAAAGTCTAGCAATTTGAAAAAATGAGAATGTACGCCTGAATGCATGGATGGAGTAGCATGAAGACGAGGAACATCGCTATATGCAAGAAGAAAGAGAAGAGTTAGTCAATTGTCGACCGTAAATAGTTGAAACACATGCCTCAAAGCTGCTAATAAGTTGAGTGAATCTTTGTTTAATGGTCTTTGCCAAAAGATTCAGAAGGACTGGCAAAATGGGGTTAAAATAATTGAATTAGCCACAATGCATGCAATGCAATCACATAAAAAATAGCACTTGCTCTCTAGCTAATAGCTATAGATGTCAAAAACAATATATCCAGAAATTTGAAAATGCCATGTGAAAAAAAAGCACATCATGAATGAGCATGATTGGTGAAGAAAAAGTGGAGATGGGATATACTAACTAGAAAATAAAGCACATGAGATTGGTATGGGAGATGGTAAAACAATATTGCATATATTGAAGCCCCGATCCTGGACTAGATAGAGGCATCAGACAACTATCCATGAGCAATTTTGAATAGAGATGCTAGTACTTACAACCCTACCTAGATCTGATAATGCCAAGAGTCTGATATAAGATATTTACGGATATAGTGTTATGAAGGCCAAATAAATTATTTTCAAAAACTAAAATTCATGTATATAGAAGAAAGTTTTCATTATCTGAATCTGCAAGAATAAAAATCAGTATACACAGGAGGAATAACCATAACAAACTTTTTAGAACTGCCAATAAGCTCAGTAAATATATGGACATGAATGAGAGTTCCAAAGCTTCAGCCAGCCATAATAGTATACTTCTATTAACATTTCGAGAATCTACACAGGGGATGTGGACTGCTCTGCTGTGTTGGTAAGGAACTCTCTCTGAGTGTAATTGCCATTTTTTAGCATCCGTCGCCATACATCCATTTCAAATACTTCCGCATATTGAGTCGTAGATAAATCATGTTGTGCAGAAGATTGTCGAATGTTCATAGTTATTCTCGCTGCCTAGCATTGCAATTCACAAAATTCGTGACCGATATGCAGGAAGGCGGCAGAAGAGGGGACGTACAGCAATGCTCGTGACAACAGCGGTTGGGCTGTAAGGTCGAAAGTGTTTAGGAAAAGATGCTGAAATCATGACAAATAAGATCTTACAGGAGCAATAATGAAGCAATAATTTCATTTCCATATATTGAATAAAACAGATCAAACAGAAGGGCCACTGATACGATTATTATGAGTTAGTAATGATTTCATCGAGAGAGTTATCGAAGGTAGTATATACCGAACATTGAGAGGAAATATACAACAGAGTCTCTAACGATGATTCTTACTCTACGATTCATGAAGAGTTAAGTGCATGTATCAACAAGGAAAGATTGAAGACGTACGTTGGGGTTAAGTGCCGGTATTCCACCACTTTGCGTACGGTTAGCCCAATCAAAATGCCTGCGTGCGAATGAACGGGTAGTTTAGGAATATCCAACACCTATTAATGAAAGATCAGTGGCGAGTAAGGTAAGTGACGCACTTTCAAAAATCACGCCAGGTATCCTAATGATATATGTGTAAATCACATGTAAGCGAGAGCAGTACTAAGAAAAGATACAGGCTGACCAGCCAATAAAAAAGTAGTGTGGCACATGGTAGAGACAACCAGAGAAAACGTTTCCGCCCGGAAATCCTGACACGGGGTGAGCCAATCCAATAGCTGTTGTCAAGCTAAAAACATTGTCTACCTCTTGTGTTTTTGAGGACTAGAAGAGACATGACACCCCAAAAAATAACTTCGACTAATGAGGTTTCTGTGAGCTTTATACTTTGCATGCGGGATGTTACCGTGAAATTTACTTGTCATGAGCATAGCAAGAAAGCGGGCCATTTTCTACAGCGGTATAAGCATTTCTTGGTGAGATCAAGATAAGAAAGTCGAACGGTCACACCTTCTCGTTGCCATCTATAATACCAAATTGATACGTCACTGAAGCTCAGAAAGCGCAGATCGAAAATTTGCCAGTATTTATTCTTACATAATGCAAGGACTCGAAGGATGAGCATTATTTCGACAACGCCGAGAGAAACTACGCTGGGCCTTGTACTCAAATTTAGGAACTGAAAAATATTGCACTGACTTCTACTCACCAAGACATCCAAGTCTTCGCAACGCATCTAATATTATGTGATATCAGTAGTTGAAACCTTCCGTCCTGGGGCACAGAATACGTACATCTTCGGAAAACGAATCGTAAATACATCCAGGTTTGCTGATTAAATCAGATTTAGACTCACCGTGGAGGGAAGATTATATACAGTGTTGGCTTCGGAGAATTACACGTTCAGTCTAATTGTCAGCTATGGGAAGGAATAACACCGACTGAAGCCTTCGAAACTTCAGCCACATTTTATCAACATGAATTTAAAAAAAAAAACAGCAGTTGAAACTGGACCTACAAAAGTGTTAACGGGATAACATATCGATTGACAAGAAATAAAAATTTTGGTAGTCTCCACGGTAGTCTATAAAATTGGTTAACTGAGGAAGAAATGAAAGTGAAATCATTTAAAGACGTACGTCCACACCCTGGTAATCTGAAGACCGAAGTTTTAGAAGATAAAAAAGTCACATATCAACTACAATGCTGGAAAAGCTTACCTCCATGTTCAAGGTCAGGATGTGATCATATACAAGGACACTCTGTCATAGAGAAAATTTATTGAAATGTTTTTACTTTCACTTGGGCCAGAGCTCACCAACAGCGCAACTAATGATGAAATCGGAAGTTAGCACCGTTAAACAGCTGAAAATCGACTCTGAAAGTATCAACTAACCGTTGACATATCTGAATATTTGGAAGCTCTCTAATGTCTCAAAATCGTCTGCAACAGCTGCTAGCTGGGAGCTTTCCCATGAGGAATAAATCATTTGGCGAAGAATGGATGAATCGAATGGCCTTTTAAACCAGCACCGCCTTTTTTAACTGCGGACATGGTGTACTAGGAAGTGGAGAGATGCCAGGTGTCAGCGCTCTCAATGGCCAAGCTTTCGTTGAAGGGAACTGGATCCGATTCCCTCCCAGTACACTTCTCTGTCTCCTTCTGTCAGCCAGACGGACGGAATGTATCCATTGCAAGACTTTCCCACTGTTCCGATGTCTCCGACACCAAACGGAGCTCAATTAGGCTTGCCCCTAATCTTTTGCCTCGATCCGTTCACTTCTTTTCTGCGGATCAAACTGAGAGCGTCTGTTCAAAAACAGAAAGACACTGCGGGCAAACAAATGTCCAATCGCGGGCCGAGTTGGACTGTCCATTGACTTGTCCAGTTGTTATTTAAGCCTCTTACTTTCGATGTATCAGCCTCCAGTTGGTCCTTCTTGCAGTGGTATGCACGGATCGATGGCGGTAAAACAGTTTCCAAGGTGATACTTCGTTATCCGCAGTTGCATAAGTCTCCAAGTTGCAGAGGAAATATTTGGAGGTGCAAGACACACGGCGCGGGGCAGGTTTGATGTGCGACATGAGCGGCGCGTTCACACTCGAAGTTAAACAGAGGGGAGAAGAGGAGAGCAAGAGGAGAGTCTATCTCACTCTTGTTATCGAAATTAGGTGTGACAGAGTATCGCGCCATCCATCGGAGATGTGAGTGGCATGCGAGTAGCACGTCATTGGACAGTCCAACTCAGACGACGATTGAACATTTCATTGTCCACAGTAAGATGATTGATATACATCTTCATTGGGCTCAGTGACAGGACGCAATCGCAGGGCAGAACGAAGGTCTGCAGGGAGTGGCTGAGGATCGATGCTAAGTTAAGCAGGGGTTCGGTCAATTGATGTATCTAAGAGATTCTATGAGGCCTAACACGTTTTGCAGCAACTCTGGGACGCACCATTGGCATATTGCATACATTATTTAAACAGTATGAGACCCTACGGGCATAATGGATTCCCCGGATCTAAAGGAAAAAAGGTGAAGTTCAGAGAATCCAATCTTCCGCTCTCTGTAGAACGTTTTCTCGGGCCCGCTAGGGTACCGAGGAGCGTAGCCAAATAGATAAGACTGTCAATGGAGCACTGAAACATGAAAGTATTGCAAGTTGAGCCTAGCTCCTACTTATAATAAGTCTTATCTAAAATACTGAATACTGGAGTCAGTAGTCCATCGACTCGGCTCTACAATTATGAATGTGACTCACTGGAGTTTTCATCGACTGATAACGCATGAGAGCACCCTGTTTCACGGGCAACGCCACCCCAAGTCATCTGTTCGCCATCTATAGCTGTGTGGAGCGCATGCCAATAACTGGCTCTAACCTCTGGAGCATTAGCCGACATACCCAAATGAATGGAAGTGGCAACGATCGACTTCTGAATAGAGAATGGCATCTTTCTATGCAGCAGCTATTCAAACGGTAACATTGGTATACAAGCTTCGTGTTTTATTTCTTAATCCATACATATGCGAATCAACGGCCTAGAAAGAATCGATTAGAGACCTAGTAAGCACCTCAGCTGGCCAGAAAGAGGCGCACCTCAAAACATTTGGGCGCCTTAATTACACCATTTCCGCGCATTTTGGAATAACCTGAACCATGGGCCTGTTCCCTTCCAAGCTTCAAAAAGGGAACTAGGATACCAGCTGTTACTCTCAAGCGTCGTTAACCGCTCTGGATGTGGCATGAGCGCAAGCACCCGCCCGTCTGGTGTCTGAACACCAGTGATACCCGCGGGGCTTCCGTTGGGGTTCAGGGGGTAAAGCTCAGTGGGCTTGCCGTTGGTATCCACATATCGCAGCGCCACCAAGCCTTGAGACTCCAACGCAGATTGTTGCCCACCAGCTGCAAATGAGGCGCGTCCTTCCCCGTGAGCCACGGCGACAGGAAGTTTTGACCCAGCCATATCTTCAAGGAATACTGACGATCTGGTGATTTCGTTGTCAACGATCTCAACCATCGACACCCTTCCCTCGAATCTCTCGCTCCTATTCGACTTGAACTCAGGCCAGTCTTGCGCTCCGGGGATGAGTTCGCGCATGTGGCTTAAGAACTGGCAACCATTACATACCCCAAGCGTAAAGGCGTCTTCGCGAACAAAGTACTTGCTGAACTCCGTACGTGCCCTGTCATTCAGCAGAGCTGAGTTTGCCCATCCCTTACCGGCTCCGAGAACGTCTCCGTATGAGAACCCACCACATGCAGCAAGACCGCGGAAATCACTTAGGCTGACGGCTCCACTGAGGATATCTGACATGTGAACATCGACAGCATCGAATCCAGCCGCAGTAAACGCCCAAGCCATCTCGACCTGGCCATTGACACCTTGCTCACGAAGGATGGCGACCTTAGGACGGCGGAACAAGTTCCTCGAAGGCGAGTAGGAGAAGGTGAGATCATAGAACAGACCCATATGGGACTTGTCTTGAATAAGATCATACTCTTCCTTCGCAGCGACGGCATCGTCTCGCATCGCCTGCATCTTATAGGATGTCTCTCCCCATATCGCCTGCAGTTCTGCCCGGGTTCCCTGGAAGATTGGCTGAGCCTTATGGATGATTGTGATGCTCTCATCCCCAGCCTTGTTGACCTGCCCAATAGCGTGAATCGAAGTCGACGGGAAGCCCGCATTGATAAATTTCGTCATGAGCTCGCCCAGCTGGCTATTGCGGACCTGTACCACCGCCCCTAGCTCCTCATTAAACAGAGTCGCCAGAGGATTCTCGCGTGAATGCAGGGCATCGAGAGACACCTCCACTCCTGCACGGCCGGCAAAGCACATCTCGACGAGGGTGGTAAAGAGACCTCCGTCCGAACGGTCATGGTAAGCGAGAACCAACTCTGAGCCGCTGGCACGCACATCCTGGCATCCTTTCCAGAACGCCTTGAGTACAGCCGGATCCTCGACGTCTGGAGAGGTCTTCCCGAGCTCCTTGAACACCTGCGCAAGGGCCGACCCGCCCAGCCTCTCTTTCCCTCCACCAAGGTCGAAGAATACCAAGCTCGTCAGCTCTCTAATATCCGTCCTCAGCTGGGGAGTCCACGTCTTCCTCACGTCTTCGACCGGCCCAAACGCAGTGACAATCAGAGAAAGCGGCGAGGTGACGTCCTTCTCTTCCTTCCCATGTCGCCACTTCATCGACATCGACATAGAATCCTTCCCGACGGGTATCCCAACCCCTAACGCGGGGCACAGATCCTGTCCCACTGCCTCAACAGCGGCGTACAAACCCGCTCCCTCGCCCTTCTTCCCTGCCGCACACATCCAGTTCGCGCTCAACTTCACTCGCCACAGGTCCCCAACGTACGACGCTGCGAGATTAGTGAGAGATTCGGCGACGGCCATCCGTGCGGAGGCTGCAGGGTTGAGAAGAGCGACAGGGGTACGCTCGCCCATGGCCATGGCCTCCCCAGCATGCACAGATGTAGAATCACCATTAGCGAAGCCATACGAAGAACGGGTGACTGCAACATCAGCCACAGGCACCTGGAAGGGTCCGACCATCTGGTCCCGCGTGACGAGCCCCGTAATGGAGCGGTCGCCAATAGTGATGAGGAACGACTTGGACCCAACGGAGGGGAGGCGCAGGACGCGGCCGATGGCTTCTGTAAGACGAGCTGACAGATTTTCTTCAGGCGTTGTGCCGGGTAAATAGGTACAGAGAGACGAGTCGAACTCCTTCCATGCGCCCGCCCTCTCCCAATCTTCCCTGGTCATCTTCGGTGTCTTTCCGAAAAGCGTGTCCATCCTCAGCTTGATCACCTCTTTCCTTTCCCCATCCTTTGCCAGGCGATCGGTGACGATCAGCTCCTCATCTGCCGTTGCGTGGCCCACGACTCCATAGGGACACCGCTCCCTCTTCGCGATCTCCTCAAAAGTTTTCAGCTTGTCGGGGGCGATAGCGAGAACATACCGTTCCTGACTCTCATTGCACCATATCTCCATGGGCGAGAGGGATGTGTCCGCAACAGGAACGTCGCGGATCTCGAACGTCGCACCGAGAGAGGAGTCGTGCACGAGTTCAGGGAGGGCATTGGAGATTCCACCAGCACCGACGTCGTGGATGCTCTGGAGCGGATTCTCTCCCTCTGCGCTGTCTGCAAAGCTGATGCAGGCGTCGATCACCTGCTGGCACCGCCGTTGCATCTCTGCGTTATCCCTCTGCACAGAGGCAAAATCTAACTCGGCCGTGCTTTCTCCACTAACTTGGCTCGACGCCGCGCCGCCGCCCAAGCCGATAAGCATCCCCGGTCCACCCAGCACTACGATCGGCGCCCCAGCGGAAATGCGCTGCTTGAGCGCATACGAGGGGCGTACGTTACCATACCCCCCTGCGATCATGATGGGCTTGTGATACCCACGCACCTCCGTCTTCCCGTCCTCAACAGGCACCTCCTCGCAAAATGTTCTCCAGTATCCCAGGAGCCCAGGGCGCCCAAACTCATTGTTGTACCCGCTTGCACCTAGAGGTGCCTCCAGCATGATGTCCAGGGCGCTCGCGATGTGGTCTGGGCGACCGAAATCAGTCTCCCATGGCTGCTCGAACCCGGGAATGAGAAGGTTGCTGGTGGTATACCCAGCCAGGCCGGCTTTGGGATGCGAGCCGCGCCCAACGGCGCCTTCATCTCGGATCTCGCCACCTGAGCCAGTAGCGGCGCCTGGGAAGGGAGATACGGCTGTGGGGTGGTTGTGCGTCTCGACCTTAATGAGAATGGGGTTCGGAGAGGACATTGAAGAGTGGTATAGGTGCGGGAGAGAGGGATTAGGTCCACCTTTAGATGGAGTTTGGGATACAGAGAACGCAGGAGCGTCGTGACCTTCTAGTACAGCAGCGTTATCTGAGTAGGCAGATATAGTACCCTTCCCGCTGACCTGCTCCGTGTTCCGAATCATCGAGAAGAGCGAGCTCGGCTTCTCTTTCCCATCAACGACCCACTTGGAATTGAAGATCTTGTGTCTGCAATGCTCCGAATTGACCTGGGCGAACATGAACAACTCTGCATCGGTTGGGTTCCGCTTCATAGCATGAGGGCCAGAAACGTAGGCTTGTATGAGATAGTCAATCTCATCGGGGGCAAGAGCAAGCCCTAGGGCCTTGTTCGCAGTGATGAGCTGTGCTTTAGGATCCAGACCGGAAAGGTCGATAGTGCGCAGGGGCTTCGGGGCGCTATGCGCGAAGATGAGAGAGGTGGCAGGAGGGGAAAGGGAGATGGTCTGCGTCATGCGGTCGTGGATAAGATCTGAGAACGTGGATATTTCTTCTGGACTGAGAGGAATTGAGCCTGAGGTATGAATAACGAACGCCAATCCGCGTTCGAGTCGCTCCACTTTGGAGGAAAGGTTGCATAGCGCAGCGATGTCTGTCGCTTTACTGGACCAAGGCGATATCGACCCTGCTCTGGGGAGAACATAGATCGTATTTTGGTGCTTTTCCAAAGACTCCTTGGTGCCGGGAAGCGTAATGTCATCCCCATACGCGAGAAGGCGGCTGAGGATCTGTCTCGCAGCAGAATCAGGGTCCCAGAGCTCACGCTCTGCCGCATCGGGCCGGCATTGAACCAGATGTATCCAAACTGCGTCTACAGAAGCCACTTTGGGGCACCTTTTCTGTATGTCTTTGAGCAAGGCATCGCGTTTTGGTTTCGAGATCGACGAGGAGCCTGATAGCACGAGCATTTCTAGAAGAAAGTGAGTGAGATCCACAATCGTAAAAGAATAGAGATTGGCGCACTTTGCTTCTACCGATATACTCTTTCTCAGACGTTGAGGGCTCCAATCAAGTTGTACTGCTCGCTCCTTGATAGTCGTCGCGCGTGAGCGAAAGGCGGAAAATTAGAAGCTGGGCTATATCGGGACAGTAGCCGAATTGCCGATGATCAGTGCATCGACATCGTTTAGCCATGACTTATCACATGCCTCTATGTGCGGCACGCGACGCGCTGGTCAACGCGTCATCGAATATACGTGGTAGGAACAGAGACTGTTCATGAATCCTCGAGTTATGCTCCTCTACAACGTTAGATTAAATACGCAAGTGTCATTTTGCTGATAATAGCCTGTCTTGATGCCCATACTCACTAGCTCGGTTTATAATTGCTTAGAGTTCGACTGTAAATAGCTCAGATAAATTTAATAACGAACTACTGGAGAATTGAGATTGGCGTCTTCTTGTGCATATCTACAGAAAATCTTCTGTTAATATCTCCATCTCCCTCATAAACCATATATTTCTAGTACGTCCGAGTCTTGAGCTCGTGTAATGAGTTTCAGACAACTTGAGGATAAGACGAGAGCCCAGAATCGTGGTTATAGCCTGAACGAAACACGCCGAAATTTGTTGATAAACCATCTGGCCAATAGACGGTTAATATCGCATATAAAATAAGAAGGATAGAGTCGTACCGGAAGACACATCCAGGCGATCGTAATCACCAGATGTGCTGTGAATGCCCTGACGAAATAATTTGCGATCAGCAGGCATTTCTTTCAAGTATAAGGTGGCTCACTTACAGGATATAATAAATCAAACTATTTTGGTCAATGATATATAAGTAAGGAATATATGGCAGAGGTGTTACGGCACGCTCTTCCTTGAACTCGTTAGTAGCCTTTTTAAAAGCCAATCCCAGTAATACGGCGTCAAACATCAAAACGAATGGCCAAAATGCGAATAGAAGCCGTGAAGTATCCAGGCTATGACACACGTACATACCCAGTAGGGACGTACCAACTGCCAAACACGCGTTAGTGTAAAGGCAGCAGATAGTACGGATGCGAAAGGAAACCCACCGCGCAGTGATACTTCGGCATTGATGGCACAGTAAAGCATTCCACCCACTTCCACTAGAAGTACAGCGAAGATACAAATGATTATCCTCGTGCCGTTTTCATAGAGCGCGGATAATCTCATGGATAGTATTGCTGAGATAATATGTATATGAGAATGATTTCATACGAATCGAATCAACTAAGACAAAAGAACTCGCCTTGGGATAGCAGCACAGTGAGAGTCGCACCTATTGGCATCATTCGCACACCAAATAGGCCTACGAGCGGTTAAATGAATATGCTAACTGAATTGAACAGCAGCTTACAGCTACAAATGCACATAAATCAGACTAGATTTCAGTGATATTATATGGTGGCTGGACGAGCCCTCGAACGTACAACTATTACATTCAGTTAGCTGTGTCCCGGAATAGATTAGAGGTTAGGAGAAGACTCACTTCCTCACTTATGGGCTGCGGCATGGTCACTGAAACGCTATATTACTCCTAAACAACCACAAGAACAACAGTATGACGCTTACGAATCCACTTAAAACTAGGATCAATCGCTAGTCAGTGTTGTCGCTTGTGTCAGAAGTTCGGCAATACGTACACGACAACAGCCTCTCCGAAGTAGCGAAGCTGTGATCCATGAATACGAATCTCGTCCAGATGAAGCTACACACATACGGCGATGTAGAGAAGGTTCGGGGTCGACCATCGTGTTTGCTGATGTGAATAGCGAGGTGGAGTTAGCTAAGATTGTCGCAAAGGGCTAGAACGCGTCTCACACACCCATATGTACTCCACCTGCAAAGCTCTCGAGTTAGGGAATCTTCGGAAAGTATACAAGAACTTCTTACCTCCAAATGCAGCATGCAGACTGGTCAATGTATCATGAGCCGCTCAACCTCATCTGAGAATCCAATGTAAACGCACTATGATCATAAAACGCAGTAATGGTTGCGGCAACTATGATGAACGAGTTAGATGTGCTAGTGTCTCCGTTAACGTGAGCCCACTCACGTTGGCAAAATAGGGTAAGCTGTACATTGTGCATAAGCGATATCGTCATGTCAGGAACTGACATCTTTTGCGAAGCAAAGTGAGGCTGAATAGCAGGAATACCGGTATATGGTCAAGGAAAGGCAGGGAAAAGAGCCACTGTTACAGTTTGTAGAGTGAGCGAGTATCTCCACGATCGTACGCGTATATCGTCCACTATTTGAAGGAAGCGGATCTTCGTCTGTATAGGCCGCAGAGGTCAACGCATCCGAGTCGATCAATGAAGACTGCGGTAGTCCTCAAAAGCGATAACGCCACAGAACTCTACTTAGTCGCGAATACGTTTCAGAAGGCGGAAGTCCGAGTTACCCTTAGTAAGGGACGAATTTTGTACACATTTAGAAGAGTTCATACTATCCCACCGTTTCGTTATTCGAAGGAACCTTGGAAACGCCTGAGATTGTCGGAAGAGAGGCACCGCGTGCCTGCCAATCTGTTACTACCTACTTATCACTCAGGGTACTATTCCTTCATCACGAACTGAATAACTCACCGAGAAAACATCGGAATCCATAAGATTGGTTTGTGGAGCGATTGCCTCCGAGGACTGATCGGAGGTGTTCCTAAGTTCTAACCTATATACTTTTTGAATAAACATGAAAGAAAACGTTCGACACCGTCAACCTAGTTCTAAAGACTATTTCAGCTTTCAAGACAGGTGTCGACAGTCGAACAAGAACTTGGCTTATTTTTCTGTTGGGATAGAAGTGAAGTAGACAGAAAGTAATATATATTGCTCTGAAATTTCCGTTGTGCTGGGTACTGCGGGGTATTGAGATAGAATGAGCGGCTCCGTTACATCATTGTCCCGAGATTGACGAAGCGACAGGAGACTTCAACCCGCCGAAGGGCCTAGGGCATCAATATATATTTAAAAATGTGGGAACTCCACCCAAGATACCGAGTAGGTACTGTGCAGGGGCCTTTAAAGTACTAAATAATGGCCACACTCTCATGGCGGCGGCGGAATAGTAGACCGCCGCTGTTATATATTCAAGCAACCTTCGCCGCCTTCTTAGTACAAAAAAGCGCAGGAGAATTTGAATGAGGTTCAAAGGAATGGGCATGGGGTTTTAAGGGCAATACATCAAATGGTGTCCATTATCGACGGTAAGTAAAGAACATGTATGCCGTGCTACATGTACACAACTGCTCCTTGACGTTCGACGCAGAGCACATCAAGGAGTCGACGACGGGCGGTAAGTATGATTGGGGAATGGAATATTCTGGAACAAGGGAGCGACTGGTTGGATCGGATTGGGATTCTGGAAAGGCGGGAGCGAGACAGGAACATGGATTACATTACAACGGTGGAAGATGGGGCGATACTATATCCAAGCGGGACGTAGACTAATTGGTGTTGTCGGCAGCTGGAGCCTTGGGAGCTTCGGCGACAACAACGGGAGCTTTCTCGTCTGCATAAGTGTAGCTGGGAGGGGGAACCAGGATTGCCTCGGAGTCGTCCTCAATCATGGTGACGGAAGCGTATTGGCTGTCCTCCTCGCGTTCGCCTCTGATGGAGCGGTAGAGGACAACAGCGAGGACCCACATCATCCTGAGGAGAACTCCAAGACCGCAGCCTGAACACAAGAATAGCACAAATCAGTACAGTTTGAACAAGACATAAAATATGTTTACATACCGAGAACAAATGCAACCGCTCTTCCCTCCCATACTCCGAGAGACATGAGGGCCTGCTGGATTCGGACCAAGAAACTGCGGTGGCTGTGATGGTTGTACTGGTGGTGGGGGTGATGGAAGTGGGGGTGAGGGTGAGGGTGAGGGTGGGGAAGGTTGTTGACCGGGAGGATGCGAACGGCATCACCGCCGCGAGTGCGTCCACCAGTGCCCTTGACCTCAACGAAGGTAGGAGGCGTTCCGACGAACGGTACAATCTGGATCATACCACCGTGGATCTTGTTTCCAACTTGGAACTTGTCGGGAGTGGCGGGTTCGATGGCTGGCATTCCCAGTGCTTGTCTAAAGATGTTGGAGATCTCAACTGCCTTCTGGCGCAAGCGGGCACCGCAGGGACGGCGCATGCGGGCGGGCTGGTGGCTCCCCGTTCCAGTAGGGAGCACGACGTTCGTCAACATAGACTTATGGTGCTCTGCGACCGGGTGGCCCATGCGGATATTGGGTTGTCCTGGGACGTAGGGCATGCTCGAGCTCGACACCATAACTACGCGGAGCGGTACGGCGCCAACCTGAACTGTAAAGAAGTATAGAAAGACGTTAGCTTCCTCTCGAGCAGAATGCAAAGTATGTTCATGAACTCACCCAGGCTAGCGCCAGCAGCGAGTGCTGTGATTATTGAAAATTTCATAGAAGGGACTGCTACAAAACGATATCTTCAGGTTTATAGAGAACTTGTGGAGTGGAACGCAACGAGGAACGCACAAGCGGTGTGGATACTGTATGGATGATGACTGGAAGCTGTCGACCCGGCAGTGGCGCAGTCCTCAGATTTCAAACCCCGCTTTGATTATAAACCGCCCGTACAGCATGCCGAGGCTTTGTCAGCCCTGTTGCAGTGCCACCATGCTCGAATCTGCTCGAACTTGTTCTGGCTGATTTCTATCACAACAGCTCCGTCTCTGCTGGAATATTTTTTTGACTCCTACTGTATACATAAATCTGCAGGGAGAACACAATGACTGAGTACTGAAGTCCAGATTTTAAGTGCATTTAACACACAGCTTTCCGAGGATTTCGATACCGAAGCGCTCTTGTAGCCGCCAGCCTCGTGCTTAATGGACTCTTACTAGGGATCACTGACTCTGCATTACTGTAAAAGACATCACCTTTTCTAATGCTCTGAATCTCCATTTGCGGGAAAAGGAGCTGGAAACATAGTTGACATATCGGTGGGCTTATCAAATTCCAATTCTCCCAAGGAGACTGACTGCGTTGCTATCACTCTAAAAATAGGCTATCACGGCTTTCTGGTAGTGCGAAAGTAGGCCCCCGTTCCCTTCTTGCCTCTCGTTCATTCAAGGATAAGTACGACGTACGTATTCAGCCAGCTAATAAATACAACACTATAATAATTCAGCCCCAGAATGCCACACTCAGAGGGTTCCGTCAAATATGATGGATCAAGCATCGATACTGTAGGAGAACAGTGCGAAGCTACTGCCACATCACCAAATGATTCAACCTGCGCAGATGCTAATGCTGATGCGAAACCGGAGGTGAGTGTGCTCTTTTCGAAACCATAGCTGATACATCGTCTGATCTATGTGCGCAAATGAAGCCCTGGGCCAGTAGAGATGCTTTCAGTTATCCAATTAGTGAGGAAGGCGACCCTTGGGAGAAACTGAACGGGCTCGTGAATCATTATGACAAGGGAATGTGCGACGCTTGGACGGATGAAGTGCAGAATTTGCTCATTTTCGTTAGTCGTCGCCTTCGTCCACATGCTTCAGCTTCTTACATCCCAAGTTAGGCCGGTCTTTTCTCTGCGGTAGTCACTTCGTTCACCGTCGAGACATACAAAATGCTGCAAGAAGACCCAAGCAGCGCATCAACTCGCCTACTCGCTGTTATAGCCACACAACTCACGAATAATGCAACTCTTTCTGCCAACATATCCGCTTCAGAGTCCTTTATCATCGACTCAAGGGCCGTACGTATAAACATATTTCTATTCATTAGCCTCACTCTCAGTCTCGCAACCGTACTGGCGGGGATCGTCTGCATGCAATGGCTCCGGGAATATCGGCGTTACGAAAGCCTCTCGCACAAGGACGCGTTTGCCGTGCGCCAAATGCGCTACGAAGGGCTCCGTGAGTGGTATGTCCCGAATATCCTTTCGGGCCTGCCTTTACTTCTCCAAGCGGCATTACTTATGTTCTTCGTGGGCATACTTGACCTATTGTGGATGATGAACACCCAAGTAGCTCTAGCGGTCGCCATATTAGTCGGTCTCATCCTGTTCTTTCTCGCCATTACGACCATTTTGCCCACCCTCCAATGCATATTCACTCGGCATTCGTCACTGTGTACTCCGCAATGTCCTTACAAATCTCCGCAATCTTGGGCCATTCTTCAGTTAGTCTTGACTATATCGTCTGCGGTGATCCCCCTCCTGCTGAAGCATATGAGCTTCACACGATGGGCCAGGCGAGATTTACGTCCTAAGCATGAGACACTGCATCTATTATCACGCTCTATAAATTGGTTTAAGTACGATTTTTACTGGCGCCGTCTACGTGAGGTAGAGAATGCCTTCTGCGATCACCTCGGGAACGAGGGTAACGACGTCGGCAATGGCCTCAATTGGATCACTTCGACATTTTCGGATAGCTTCTATGTATTCCGTACAGTCCACAGCTGTATTGCAGACCTGCAGGTGGTTCCTGCGCTGAAGTCGGCTTCGTTACTCCGCGTGGAAAAGGACTCCAATCACGACGAAGCTATACAAGATATATGCGAGGTTTATCAGGACCTTCCACCGTGGGTCGCGGAGGAGGATGTGCGGCAATTCTCCTGTGACCTTGCTTCGGCGATCACCTTGGATTCGCTGAGGTTTCACCATCGCTATCAGCGCCGTGAAGAGATTCTTCTCCACCGCATAGAGCTCTACGTCAGGTTGAGAGGAAGGGGCCTTCCAACGTACAACTCTCTTGACCGCATAGCTCTCCCATGTCCTGATATCTTCATGTTCCTTGACTCAGACTCTTATGCCATTCATTTCTCTAACGGTTCGTCCTCTCTAATTCCTCATTGGCGTCTGTTTGGTTACTCACGCATACACTAGATTTACGGAAACAGCTTCTTAATTGTGTTACTAGCCTCCTCCAAAAAGACTGTGCCCATGGAGCAGATATATTGGCAGGATTAGTCATCTCATTATTGGTCTTCGACGACGTGGAATCTGGAGTGGAAATACCAACTTACATGTGGACTGAGGTGCACGAATTCTTCGAATCTCTTGACTCGTGGATGTCTCTAGATGTCTGTGGTTTAAAAGATCGGGAGGAACAATTTACAGCATTGTTCACAACCGTGTTCAGTGATTGGGAGTGGACTGGACAGATAAAATTTCCTCAGAAAGTGCATGAATCTCTTGTTTATGCATGCACACCTTTGATGTTAATCCTGGATCGCTTGGAGAATTCACGTGAAGAGGCCGACGATTTTCCTGACGTCAGCTGGAACCAAGTATCAACGGAAATTCTCACTATCGTACGGCGCACACTACATAAAATGATTGAAGTAGGATGACTCAAGTACTCGTAGGAAGTGAAGCGTGTTAGTCTACTAACTGAAATACCATTTATCCTCTACCATATATTCTCCTACAACAAAAAACCTACAGAAGATCACGCCAGAGAATGTCGTCTCTCCGAGCACATTCAATCTGTACCGCGTCCAGTTGAAAACGCCCCATTCATCAAGCAAACGGCAATAAATAGAATTCTCAACACACTTCCAAGCCTGGAGCTCCGGCCCGAGCATCCGGTTGGTTTTGCGTCAAAATATGGGGTAATTCCCACGTATTCACAGCACGACGTATATCCAATGGAGTGTACACCACGCGTCTCTCGTCCTCCCAGCTCGTTCTAACTCTCATTAAACGCATTGTAAGCCAGCGCATCAGCTCTTGAACTACTTGCACCGGACTTACCAAATGTATCAATACAGAAGAGCTCATTGGATAACGAAGTCCTTGAAATTCGAATTAGGTTCCTATTTCATCGTCCAACGCCGCAGCGTGAAGCAAGGATCTAACTTTCAAGGCAGCTACAGTTCTCGGCTCAAGAAGTCATATATTTCCATACTGTTCTTCCTGCAATGAACGATGAAGTTCCTATGAAATATGCATCTCAATCTCCCCCACTCCCTGCGCGGCACCCGCTTCCCAAAGATGGGGATCATTGGAGTAAATGCTACCAGATAATGCAAAATTACGATAAGGCAATGTGCGATGCTTGGACAGATGAAGTACAGAACTTGTTAATTTTCGTGAGTTTTCCAAGGTTTCGCTCAGGCTGAAGCTGATGTCAACACCCACAATCCTGATCCTTACGCCGGTCTTTTCTCGGCGGTAGTCACTGCATTTACCATCGAGACATACAAAATGTTAGAAAAAGATCCGAACGAAACCTCAGCTTATCTTCTTACGCAAATCCTAATTCAACTCAATAACCAAAACTCCACATCAGCTCCCGCTCAAGCACCGCTCTCGGCACCATTCACCCCCGAATTTTCAGCTATCCGAATAAATATTTTCCTTTTCGTCAGTTTAACTCTGAGCCTGGCCACCGTCTTGGCCGGTATAGTCTGCATGCAGTGGATCCGGGAATACAGGCGCTACGAAAGTCGCCCGTATCGTGATTTCATCGCTCTTCGCCAGATGCGATTTGACGGTCTTCATACATGGCACGTACCGAGTATCCTTTCTGGACTTCCTCTTCTCCTCCAGGCAGCGGTGGTTCTATTCTTTGTCGGAATTCTAGACTTCCTTTCTACTTTAAATTCTCAAGTTATGATAGCCGCTGCAGTCATCATTGGGCTGGTTTTCCTGTTCCTCGTCATAACGACCATCGCACCGGGTTTTCAATGTACTTTTGCAGCTAGTCAAAACTTGAAAGTTTCGCAGTGTCCTTTCAAGTCTCCCCAGTCTTGGTCCCTTTCGAAGTTGCTCATTGGCATAATGAGGTTGATATTGAAGTACGCTCCTGATTTCCGTGGGCATATTTTGTCGAAGCAGCACACTATGTTACAAAAACTCTCGAGGACATCTAATTGGTTTCACTATGATGTGTGCTGGCATGAACACGGTAACCAACTGCCAGGGCAAACCGACGAAGCTCTGGTCGGCGAGAATGACGTTCAAGATATAGGACATGGATTGCACTGGATCGCGGAAACCTTCATTGAAACTCCAAGTATTGTTCAGTCAGTCTACCACTGCATCTGTGATCTCCCTCCCATACTCGCATTAAAAACGTCACTACTTCTCTCTAGGACAAAGGATGGCAACAGGGAAATTTTAATACAGGCCATTGCCTCTCGTTACCAGCAACGCCTGCCTTGGAAGCCGCGTGAAGACCTGAAACACTTTGCTTTAGAGTTGGCATCTGCGTGGACTCTCGAATACCTGGCACACTCGG
This sequence comes from Nidula niveotomentosa, assembly GCA_036937135.1. Lineage (NCBI taxonomy): Eukaryota > Fungi > Basidiomycota > Agaricomycetes > Agaricales > Nidulariaceae > Nidula > Nidula niveotomentosa. The sequence continues at coordinate 55,053 of JASFDE010000039.1, forward strand.
AGAAAAGTTCTGACAATTTGTTGGTCTCTCGTCTCGAACAATACAAACGGATCAAAAATATCGTTCCTGCAGATATAATCAGCACTCTAGTGGATATATGCCTTCCATTTCCCAGCATCTTAGACCTTCTTGTGTCCGGAGAGGATGCTGATATTCCTGAAGGTCCGTTTGTATCCGTTCTGCGTAATCCCTTATATCTTATCTTTATCTACAGACACCAAGATTGACCTTGCAGACTTCATAGCAAGTGATTTAACGCAGGGAACTATACAAGAGGCCGAACTGTCCGCTGCGTGGATACTTTTAGGACTTGCAATTCGCGATGCCCGCCGTGGAAAATCTATCCAGGAGAAATCTTGTAAACCGCTATATAGCCTTTCAACTGCACTGGAAATATGGGCGATGTCTGATCCTACCCTTGCAAGAACACGCTGTGAACTATGCGTAAACAATATCGCTAACCTCTTCAACCTAGGATTGATTCAGAGTTCTCGGCGGAGATCGATACAGAGAAACCTTGGTCAATCTCTGACACCCCTAAATCCGCTTCTGGATGCTCTATATGCGATGATGGGTGAATCTGATCCCTCCGATATGTCTGCAGATATACAGAAACACGCACTGCTGAGCTTGCGTTCGCTTATTCAAGCGCAGAGCTAAGATATGTAATTTGATGCTCTATAAGCTCTATATTTCCATCATCTTTAAGCTTCATATACTTTCCAGTTGGACAATCATACACTTGGAAAGAAGCCCGATCATATAGTTTATTCCAACGACCAGTTGCAAAAGCAACTAGTTCTGAGTCTCTGATGCTCCATGTGATCAAAATTATCACCGACATCGTCATAAGTGCAAACAAGTTTTCAGCACATTCCTGCAGAAAAACCAGAGTCGAACGATGTAAGTTATTATTCATTCATAAGTTTACATTAAGCAGGAAATCATTCTTCGCATGTTACCAGACAGGCAGAGAAAAAAGCTGATATAGGTTTCATCAGGTATGTGCTATATGAGGTGTCGGATGATCAAATGGTCAACTTAGCCTCGTAATTTTCACCGGGCTCTGATCTTTAGATTTGAATATTTGAACCCATGGCGGACAAGCTTTATGTGCAGCACACTTCAAATTAAAAATATGAAGCCTGAATACTGTCAGTATATCAACCTTAATCCTTTCTCAGTTGTTTGGTTACTTAATACTGAAAATTCATCTACAGTTTGCTCGCCATTTTTCCTAAGCAACATAGTTTAATCACGAATGCATCTAAGTACGCAGATCCATCTCAGGGCAAGGAAGTTCAGAAATTTCCCGGGCCGAATACCGAAAGAAACTCAGGATGCTAAGCGGTAGGGAATTCCCACTGGCACTCCGGGGAAGATATATACATGAGTTCTTATCGTAGTCCTTACCAGGCCCTTACCCGGCTCCTTCCTGACTTCAAATTTCCGGCATAGGCGACTCCAGGAGCACCTTCCAGCTTCAGGAACAATATGGGCCAGAGAAATTCCACCTTGCATGCTCCGTTGTGCGTTATCATTACATTTCAGTTATACCTAATAATGGACCGTCTCTAACTTCATCGCTTTTAAACCAGTGTTTATGTTAGATGCCTGAGAATCCCAGCTGACGGCTCTCAACCTCGAGTTGTTACCCTCCCCACTACCGATAACTGCGATGGAAATCATGATTCATATTTATTACATCTGCCTAATTTTCGCCTCTATTGGGTATCCGAAGAACGGTGGAAATTCCGGACCTTTGGTACACAAGTCGTCAAACATCATCCACAGAACCTTCTAAATGGCCTGTATTATGTTTATAAAAGCTTTGCACTGGATGACGATATACCCGCCAATTTACATCTTAAATATCTTGCGAAGGGGGATGCATTCATTGTAAAGATGAGACCTGAAGAGTTGGACGAAAATTCTTGGGCTGCTTATGTGGATGTACCTGAAGAAATGGTCCATTCTTCGCTTTTACGTGAAATGTTGGAATTAATGACCTCGCCAGGTGTTCAGTAGGTCTCCCTGTTCCAAGTGTGTGTAGAGATTAGCTCATAAAGTCTGAATTATTTCACACAGATTCTGGACCTTGAATTACGACGGGGATCGATCGTACGAGCACTGGCCTAGTGAGAAGAGGCGTTTGTCTTCCCTATTGTTTTTCTGATGAGTGAAATTTCTGATAATTTGTTACCAGGCGCATCACCCCATGGTCAAGAAAAAGAATTGTTGTGGCGACGTATTGGATATAAGGAAGATTCAAGGAATTCTTTCGGATGCAAATACAAAGTCAATCCAAACTGCTGTATACCCATGCTAAAGTAGAGAGGTTCCTATGTACATAAGAGGTTCATCCTCTACATGTCACTATGGACTTAGTTATAATTTACTTAATTCTAAGAGTATTTTGACCAGGTGGTACCATTCCTTGTCTGAACGGGTAAATATCACATAGTTGATTAGGTTCATGGTGCAAGTGTTTACAGAAGAGACCGATCTGACAGAATCCAGGTCGAATGAACCCCTCTTGAACAACTATGCTGCAGAGCAAGCTTAAAACAGTTACTCCAACTTACCGGCATATTTTCGAGACAAGACGACAATCTAGACTACCATCACAAAAGCTCAAGATTCAGGTAGAAGAATCGCTCATGCTAAAAGGGAAACAAGAAATATAATGACGCTTCTAATATTTGTCCATCTGTACGTCCAAATCCACCCGTTTTTAATCCTTTAGCAGATATGCATACTCTCCGCCTTTTTCCACGGCCTTGAAAGAAAGGCGTCAGATTATAGAATTATGAATGCATATCCACTCACTCGTTTGTACGCTGGTCTTTCCAGAAAATGACAACCGCTGTGTGTCAGAGAGCAAGGCCCAAGATATAGAATTGTTGTCACAGCTTACCTAGCCTGAATCCTCTTAACGTACTCCTTAGTTTTCGGGCCTATACAATCTGGAGCTCGATCGATGAAGACCTCAAGAGAGAAGGACATCATATAGTCTGCAGAAGTTGGGGAGTCGCCACCTGCAATCCATCCTGCGTTAGTTTTTTCAAGATGCCTCTCGATCTGTAGTGAAATTAATTTAAATATCGAATCGATGGAGGGCTTGAATTATAGGGAAAGAGTACGCACCAGCTTCCCATGAGCCTCGAGCTCTGGAACTATGAGATCCTTATCTAGTTGTGTGAAGACCCCTTTAACAACGGGTTTGTAAATGAGAGGAGAGTTATTCGGAATCATCTTGAACAACACCCGACGAACGAGGTGCTCCTGCAGAGAGCCCTCGGCATAGTGACTAACTATTTGTGTAATGAGAGGTTGTTAGAATGAGAAAAGAATAAAGATAGTTCGAATTTAAAGACGAACAGTACACGTTGTCTACCCATCCAGACTCGGGAACGACAATCTTGTCTTTTCCGTACTTGTGGATGAGATACTCTGTCGAGAATTAGATGTGATCCTGAATCCCTATTTCAAATAAACGCACCAATAATCGCCCCGCTCTCTGCCACGGTTACACCTCCATCTGTTATTACAGGTGATTTTCCCAGAGGATGGACTTCAAGGAGTTCTTTAGGGGCACGCCGTTGGGAATTACGCTTGTATTTCTTAATTTCATAGGGTAACTCCAGCTCCTCCTGTGAGACGAAATTGCGTTGATAGCGGAAAGTTAGGATAAAGCGAGTACTCATCAATCTAACAGTAGCACATACCAATAACCAAAGAACACGCTGAGAGCGCGCGTTCTCCAGGTGATGCACGACGATGCTGGGGTTTGGAGCGTCCGGCATAGAAGTAGATAGGCAGTATTAAGGTCGAAAGGAAGAATGCTGCTTCAGTGAACAGTGCGCTGATTAAATGTATAATATTCTGTCTCTGGAACGTGTGGGGTTAAGGGTTACATCAGTCCAGGGGTGATCTTCCCCAAATCACTTACATAACCCATTTCACGGACAACAGTGTACTTGTGCGAAGATCCCCAGATCATTGTAGTTCCTGCAAACATTTCGGCTAAGCTCTCCCTGGAGGGATTTCTTTATGGTCTGCTTGGGCTCGAGTCCAGTACATACAACAGAATTGTATACTACATGATTTCCAGCGCTAGCCCGCCATCATACTGTGTTCATGCGCAAGGAATCACTATCTGATTGGATATTATTTCGAGTCGTCTGCGGGAGTCTTGAAGTGACAGATAGCGGAGATGAACGACTCCGTGATGAGTAAGCGATCAGTGGGTATAGTTTTACGGAGTGCGCCGGAGTACAAAATCCAGATCACTTACCTACTGTAGAGAGACTTCTAACATATTCCATAATCTCTAGGAAATCGATGTCCAGAAAGCGAGAAAGCTATAAGCTTAAAATATTGTAAGTCATCCGTGCAATATTGAAGATGGCGAGGAAGCTGCAACTTCACGCGTTTTTTGAATTACGCATATGGACCTAAGTCAGGGGGATTTAACAACAAAGCGAACTTGACGAAAAGGCCTTGTGGATCGCTGAAATAGCTGATCTGACCTCATAAAAGTCACGCCTCTTTTCCAAGTTGGAACCAGCTGCGATCTATGGTTCATGTACAATTCCATATTCACGCAGTGTGGTTCGAATTGAGCCAGACTTGTTTGAAGGTAGTCGACAACATACCTTGGTGCAATGAGAGTAGTTACTTCGTACCGGAGAACGGCTGCATTCGCCCGAGCTCCACGTCCTAATCTGCGCTATTGTGTGCCGCACACATAGTGCGTCTGAAAAGTAACGAACCCCATCTAGCATAGTCAAGGGGAAGAAAATCAGCTCATGCCCTCATCAAGAACAGAGTAACGAACCTATTCGATTTGATTCTTCCAGCAGTTTGACTGCAATGTTGGGGTGACTTAAGCAGCGATCCGGACCTTAGCAAAACGGACCTGTGCCTTGCATGTAAATAACTATGGAGCCTTGTAAAGTAAATTCATTCTTAATCTTAACATTGGAATGGACACTAATCTTTAATCCAAACTCTTATGTGGCTGGTCGCCCAATAGAAATGTGGTCCCGCGTGAAGCTGGGAGAATCTTCTTGAGGTCGGCCTCAGATTCTAAGACAGAACGTTTCCTGCAGTATTGCGATTATGAAGATCGCAAACTAGGAGCAAAAATCGAGCTTTCGTTGTTGACCTTGTGATAAGTCCAAATCCTAACATGTGTTGTAGTGCAATGACGAGGTGACTGTATCCTGACGAAGTGGCTGCATCTGGACCATAACGCTAAGGGCTTGAGATAGTGCGTTATATAAATAGCACGAACGGGTGCTGGTTTGCTGGGATGAGTCATGACCACACCTGTTCAGGATGGGGGAAAGGGAATTCGCAAATTCATGTTTCCGGAGTATGTATTCTTCATTAGATAAAAAGCTAATCTGTTTGTAATCAAGGAGTTATAGAGCTTACTATTTAGCTGATCGATTTTATCAACAAATCACGTACTCACCAAAGACCACATACCACATAATTCCGTATATACATCCCTATGCCTGCACAAGGATCAGCTATCCACGCGGGTATTTGTACATGAAACGCACACTTACGATTGGTGGCATCATATTTCCCGTTCCGTGATCCCAACTTTTGCAAGGTGGGAACAGACGCCTAGATCTCGCAGTATGTGCGCTTTGAACAGGAAAGAGAATCATGTCAGCAGGTACAAAAGTCAAAAACGACGAGCTAGTGCATACTTTCCTAGTTTGATTTCACGCGTTCAGTCAGCGGTATATCGTCCTGGACTTTGGTTTTGAGGTTATGTTACCTGCTATGTGCCACAAGGCGAGCAGACACGTCCAATTCCCATCCAGTTCAGTCGGTGTAGAAGACTGTCATGACGGCGCGCAGTGGCCTCGTTCGTTACGTCATTTGCTTATCGCGAAATGTTTCTCTCTTCCCGATTTTTGACATTCAAGAAAACAAAAAGGCTGGTGTCAATGTAATAAGATCCGGGAGTGATTATTTTTAGGAGTCGTAACACTTGCGGAGGCGTTGGGCACGGTACCCCAATTCCTCAGAAGCATGGCTTAATAAAGTGTAGATGGACCCTTTGCGGGGAAGACGATGGGACGAACTTCCAACGTGCGGGGAAGGGGTGGTAATTAACAAATGGCTCGGAACATTGAGAGAAATAAAGCACTTACAGATGGCCACCGGTTCCTGTCGTACGTTACCTAACGGTTCTCTCCATGTGCCTGCGCACTTTTTGATCTACTATAATAGATAGAAACTCAAGTACTCAGTCACTGCGCTTTCCCTCGCAGGGGCGTCCGATTCGTTTCCAGCGCCATCATGTGTATGCGCACTTAGATGAGTCACGATGGCTGGTCAAGGAATATATTTATCATAATTCGTTGAAGTAAAAACTGACGGCCTCAGCAGCCTCCTAGGTCCTAGGTTAATACTAAGTGCATGTGCTGGTTATCAATCAGTGCTCAGCGAACACAACGACAAAGAGAAAGAAAGTACTGGTTTACTCTGTCATTAGCCTTGTCGGAGAAGGTCTTAAACCACTCGTTCTCCGCGGCTTTGGATCTGTGTAAGCAACTTGTAAGCCTCTGAGCGATGATATGCGCTCAGGTGACAGAAGTTCTTGAATTTGGTCCCTGGGTATGAGCGTACGGAGTGGTTGTATTCAGCAAAGCCGGAAAGGTATCCGCATTCGGAGACCACGCGGTCATGTATATGTACCTATTTACCAAGTCCAATACTCGGAAATTGCCGAGGTAGAAACTGGGGTGTCACGCCTTAAAGTTACTGTGACCGATTTGATTCTGTTGATTCAGTTCATCATGATTTCGGAACAACGAAGGTAACAACCCCCGCTACTTATGATTATCTTCCACATATGTGAACCCCTGCTTTCTCGCTGTGGGCATTGATGTCTTTGTTATGCTGCTAGATGGGGCCATTGTCTCACTGTGATATATCTCTACTGCCATCTACATCTGATTCTCGGGCGCTGGGTATACTCAGGTAACTCTGAGAATCTGAACGCCAATCATTTATCCATACCCATTGCATGCATCGACCATACTGCGGACTGATCACCTCTGATGCACTCCTATCTCGTGAGTAGATGCGCCTGGACCTGGATCCCCTTCCTGCGGCCGGGTCATCAAGCTGAAATTTGTGTGAGCCACGGTGCGTGTGGGTCATCGTGTCGTACACACACGCGGTTCGCTCGTGCTAGTATAAAGGGAACGCGGCTCTAGGAAAAGTCAAAGGTTAGAACAGTGTGTGCAGGGAAGCTTGAAGGAGAGATGGTCAAATGGTCTGCGTTATGCACGGAACTGATCAAGGGACGGCGGCGGAATGCTGCGCGGAAGAGTGTATGTATAGCATCGGTGCTGGTGCTGCAATTATCCGGCAATTTAAAATCCATTGTCTTGGGCCTCGTGATTCGCTTACCCGGCGGCATGTCGATGTCCAAATCAAACAAGAAGGACCATGAGGCAGGGACGTACATTGTCGCGATTTTTACTCGTCTTCATCATAATTTCGCCAAGGATTTAATCTGCGCATGGACAGACATGCATTCGTATACTCGCTCTACGCGTACTACTATTACTTGTCACGGTTTATTTATTTAAATGAGAGACAGCAAGTGCCACAATACTTCAATTCACGGGTGCCAAAAGTCATTGTCAACGTGAGGGACAAGGAACCGCCTCTGGAGGTCGGAAGTAAGTCGGGTGGTCCTGTCAGCTCGGAAATCAAGGCTCTACAGGAGTCAGGGTGGTTCGCCGTGAGTCATATGAGAGTCACGAGTTATCCAGTAAGCACGGCTGCGGTGAGGCAAGGGCAGAAGACCAGCAGAAGTAAGCAAGCGTTTGGAATTTGAGCTGCAAGTTCGAGTACATGTGTTATTATCCGAACGCATCACGAGGAGAAAACACGAACTTGAGCTTGAGAATACGGTGATTTGAAGTTCAATAACGGGTTAGACCTGTGAAAGCGTTGCTGAAAATTCGTAAGGTTCTCCGTTAATGACCACGATAGGCGGTCATGGCCTGTGATAGAACAGAAGGGAGTCGCCGTTGCGAACTGTGACTATCGAGAAGGACGAGTACTCAGTACGAGAAAGCGCTGGTACCGCTGTACAGGTCTGCCCGCGACGAAACTAGGTGGAGAAAGGGCCGAATAGACTTACCTGCTGACCACGGTGATCAAGACTAAGAACTGACATTGGACATAAAACGTGTAGATCCTTGTTCTGCGGAAGCTTGAAAGGCCCCGAAATTGCGAGTCAAGATAAAGATAAAGCACCGCGCTCGATCCGAGTCGCTGAGCTAGAAAAAAAAAACCAGTAGTAAATGATAATAATAACATAGAAGTCATCGCCGAACTTGATTGTCGTTATAATAATCATACTTCTTTAATTGTTGTGTTATTGAAAGCCTGGAACCAATCAATATCAGAACAAGGCAAAAACAAGGCATCGTACACTGTATTGTGGCCACTGGGAAATTGACACTTGTCGACAAATAGACCTGTGGGCATCTTGTTGTACCCAAAGACCCTTATCCTCGCGGCGAAAAGACCTCGTCAACAAGAACACTATTATTGACTGGAGAGAATCGATAGCAGATTTAGTTGTCAGCAGTTGACCTTGCGGCGATCATGATCTAGCTCTGTTTTAAAAACATGTATCCTTGTCCGACGGAGTTGCAGCAAACATCTTCTAGTTCAATACACGGCCCTAGAAGGATGGGCATTACCTGGATCCGCTGTTAATTCACCAGAAAGCAAAAGGAAGAACGGAAGATTCGATTTCGCAGACCAGAGCAGCATTCCAGTTTGGAGAGACTTCCGAGTCCACGAATGCGGCGTGACTGAATACTGGTTCATGACGGAATTGGTTGTTCTATTATAGACAGAAATTTCCAAAGTCATTCTAGCGATGGTTACACCTACCTTAAACAAGCTAGCCTTGCCGGATCTCATCTTCGAATGTAATTGGAATGATACTCGATTGTGGGCGAATACGATCCAAATTCTCAGTTATTCACCGGGGGATTACGAGTAGTTGAGTCAATGCAATAAATGAAGTGCATTGTTAAGAGTAGGGAGGCACTTGGGAATAGGAATAGATTCGTTGGTTCCCCGGATAAATAAGATACGCAAAACCGACGATAGCATACTACTCGAGCGGTCAGATTCCCGTGAGCTAAGTTATTTCAGGAGATAAGTTAAATATTAACGTACGATGCTGCCGCGGGTGCGCCAGAGCACTCAAGTCCATGCCAAGTCAGACGCTGATAACCTCCGCAGTAGACATGTCTACTTAAAGCCACAGCGCACATGAGCACACTGCAAAGTGGAGCATGGGGTAATATTAATGGAACACGCACGAGTTGGACGGTCACGATGGACGAGGCTATTTGACATATTGCGTAGTGCATGCGTCAACGCAGTAATGTTTACTGCAGCGAATATAACCTTGCGAGAGTCCTGAAGGAGCGCGCCAAATCCTCGAGGTAAGAGTCACGAAAGGATCAAGTTCATCCATGGTTAGATCTGTGATTCGGAGAGAGCATTGAAAAAAAAAGCACTGGCTCGTTCTGGAATAGTTTAATGCACCACCAATTGATTCAGCCATAGCGTCCACTAGTCAAGCTAGTCAAGAGAAGTAGTTTACTTACAGGTCTAATTTACAAATCCCCAGTGAATAAATGAAGAGAAGAGCATGAAATAAGCGAAGGAGCTGATGAGAGAAAAAAAGCATATTCAAGTCAGTCATGAATTTATTCAGAACCCGATATTTGGCGCAACAAACTTGGTAGAAGATCCTGGGAGATACAGTAATTGCACCTGCCAGTACTTGACTTGGAGCAGTGACACAAAGAGTAGAAAATATATTCTTGTTCGAACCTTGCGCAGGTGTGCGTACCTGGAGCAACCATGCATACACCAATGGAAGTGGTGCGACGGTGGGCCTTACCGTAGCTGCAAATAATGAGGTTGTTCGAGAAAGGATATTGGCGCCACTGACATAATAGTCCACGACCCTAGGAGACACTTGCAGCCTCGTCACGGTGTGGAACATCACAGCAGTTGGTGAAAGAGCCTGTACACACGGTGACCATGCACAGTTAGTATGATTTGAACCAGCGAACGTTCGAACTTCTGCGGTCATCACCTGGAGCCCAAATGACACACGGAATCAGTTAGGAATATACTCTGAGCCTGAATCCTCGCGGGATGGCTACTCAGTCGATGACGAGAAGGAGAATGGAGAAGCTGCCCATAATGTGTTATTATTGTGGAGAAGATATTGACAGGAACCGGAGCTTCAAGAATTTCAGGAACCACCTTTCGATGCTTAAAGGAACCTGAATTCGAAGGGACTCGAAGTTGTTGAAGTCGATTGAGGAATTCTCCAATTGACGTCTGTGCCGCATACTTACACCTCATTGAGCGCATTTTGTCCTTGAGAGAGTTAGATATGGAAGGTGCGAGGAACAACTTAATGCCAAAAGGAATCTGGTCATTGGGAAGCAATAACGTTAGGAAGTGCGGTGCCGTCGTTGGGGTCCGAAAGGTGACTATGCTAAAGGAGTACGTATACATACGCTTCACTCGAGTCTCGTAAGTGGAAGTCTGGAGACTGGCACCACTGCGCAGCTCGTCGAATTGGGAACTAGAAGGTATACCCGCTATGTTGATAAGGAACGTGCAAAGGAGTGGTTGAACCTTGACTGAGTCGATTGATAGCCTGTCTGACTGTATGTATGTATACGGAATCGGATGGAAAGGCTGACGTGCACTGCCGAGAGCTCATCAGCGGCTGGTTCACCGCGCAAGTGTGTGCTCTGCTGAGCGCGCGGCAAGTGGAGCGTCCAGCATGGGTAAAGTTCAGATTCTGCCACCGGTCGTACGATTGCTCGACGAAGGAAGCTTATTTATGCGAAGGTAAAGATTTTAAAAAAATTCGAGCACTGATCAGCACTGATATTGAAGTCTGCCGTAGATATGCTCGACGTTCTCAAAGATTTACAGATGCATATCGCATCGGTTTGAATGCAAAACAAGCCGTGTATGCCAACAAAAAATACCACGGTCATCGCACGCTTCCAGCAACCATCGCGAAAGATCTTGATAATGCGAACATCCGTTAAAGCTCTGGCATTGTGGTAGAAAGTTGACATATAGCAATAAGTGATTTCTAGTTTATAGCCGTCTAGATGGCTCAAACAAGAGATAGATATATTAAAAAGAAAAAATAATTTAATACAACCTATCTATAATACTTCTGTATTCACGATTTTATTCAATCTTCAGCGAAATGAAGTTATGGGCCCTCGGAGAGGCCAGATTTGCGAGCGCTCGTTATCGCGGCAGAGCCGTGTCACATTGAGTCACAATCACATGATGCTTGTGGATCGTGCATGAGCCCTACCTTAGTACCATTCCGGGTAAATATCGCATGGTTGATTAGGTCTATGGTGCAAGTGTTTACAGAAGAAACCGATCTGACAGAATCCAGGTCGAATGAACCCTTCTTGAACACCTATACTGCAGAGCATGCTTAAAACAGTTGCTCCGACTTACCGGCATATTTTCGAGACAAGACGATAATGTAGACTACCCATCACAAAAGCTCAAGATTCAGGTAGAAGAGTCGCTCATGCCAAAAGGGAGACAAGAATATAATGACGCTTCTAATATTTACCACATCTGTACGTCCAAATCCATCCGTTTTTAATCCTTTAGCAGAAATGCGTACTCTCCGCCTTTTTCCACGGCCTTGAAAGAAAGGGGTCAGATTATAGAATTATGAATGTATATTCACTTACTCGTTTGTACGCTGGTCTTTCCATAAAATAACAGCCACTTTGTGTCAGAGAGCAAGGCCCAACATATAGAATTGTTGCCACAGCTTACCTAGCTTGAATCCTCTTAACGTACTCCTTAGTTTTCGGGCCTATATAATCTGGAGCTCGATCGATGAAGACCTCAAGAGCGAAGGACATCATATAGTCTGCAGAAGTTGGGGAGTCACCACCTGCAATCCATCCTGCGTTAGTTTTTTCAAGATGCCTCTCGATCTGTAGTGAATTAATTTAAATATCAAATCGATGGAGGGCTTGAATTATAGGGAAAGAGTACGCACCAGCTTCCCATGAGCCTCGAGCTCCGGAACTACGAGATCCTTATCTAGTTGTGTGAAGACCTCTTTGACAACGGGTTTGTTAATGAGAGAAGAGTTATTCGGAATCATCTTGAACAACACCCGACGAACGAGGTGCACCAGCAGAGAGCCCTCGGCATAGTGACTAACTGTTTGTGTAATGGGAGGTTATTGGAATGAGAAAAGAATAAAGACAGTTCGAATTTGAAGACGAACAGTACACGTTGTCTACCCATCCAGACTCGGGAACGACAATCTTGTCTTTTCCGTAGTTGTGGATGAGATACTCTGTCTAGAATGAGATGTGATTCTGAACCCTATTTCAAATAAACGCACCAATAATCGCCCCGCTCTCTGCTACGGCTACACCTCCATCCGTTATTACAGGTGATTTTCCCAGAGGATGAACTTCAAAGAGTTCTTTAGGGGCACGCTGTTGGGAATCACGCTTGTATTTCTTAATTTCATAGGGTAGCTCCAGCTCCTCCTGTGAGACGAAATAGCGTTGATAGCGGAAAGTTAGGGTAAAGCGAGTACTCATCAATCTAACAGTAGCACATACCAATAACCAAAGAACACGCTGAGAGCGCGCGTTCTCCAGGTGATGCACGACGATGCTGGGGTTTGGAGCGTCCGGCATAGAAGCAGATAGACAGTATTATGGTCGAAAGGAAGAATGCTGCTTCAGCGAACAGTGCGCTGATTAAATATACAATATTCTGTCTCTGGAACGTGGGGGTTACATCAGTCCAGGGGTAATCTTCCGCAAATCAGTTACATTACCCATTTCACGGACTTGTGCGGAGATCTCCAAGTCATTGTAGTTCTTGCAAATATTTCGGCTAAGCTCTTCCTGGAGGGATTCCCTTATGGTCTGCTTGGGCTCGAGTCCAGTGCATACAACAGAATTGTATACTACATGATTTCCAGCGCTAGCCCACCATCATACTGTGTTTATGCGCAATGAATTGCTATCCAATCGAGTATCATTTCGAGTCGTCTGCAGGAGTCTTGAAGTGACAGATAGCGGAGATGAACGGGCAACTAGAAAGTCCTGTCAGTCGTAAATCAAGGCTTTACAAGAGTCAGGGTGGTTCGCCATGAGTCATATGAGGGTCACAAGTTATCCAGTAAGCACGGCTGCGGTGAGGCAAGGGCAGAAGACCAGCAGAAGCAAGCGTATGGAATTCGAGCTGCAAGTTCGAGTACATGTGTTATTATCCAAACGCATCACGGGGAGAAAACACGAACTCGAGCTTGAGAATACGGTGCAATAATGGGTTAGACCTGTGAAAGTGTTGCTGAAAATCCGTAAGGTTCTCCGTTAATGACTGCGATAGGCGGTCATAGTCTGATAGAACAGAAGAGAGTCGCCGTTGCGAACTGCGACTATCGAGAAGGATGGGTGCTCAGTACAAGAAATCGCTGGTACCGCTATACAGGTGTCTACCCGCGACGAAACTAGGTAGAGAAAGGGCCGAATAGACTTACCTGCTGACCTCGCTGATTAAGACAAAGAACTGACATTAGACATAAAACGTGTAGATCCTTGTTCTGCGGAAGCTTGAAAGGCCCCGAAGTTGCGAGTCAAGATGAACATAAATCACCGCGCTCGATCCGAGTCGCTGAGCTAGAAAAAAAAAACCAGTAGTAAATGATAATAATAATAACATAGATGTCATTGCTGAGCTTGATCGTCGTTATAATAATCTTACTTCTTTAATTGTTGTATCATTATTGAAAGCCTGGAACCAACAATATCAGAACAAGGCAAAAACAAGGCACCGTACACTGTATTGTGACCAGAAAATTGACATTTGTCGACAAATAGACGTGTGGATATCTTGTTGTACCTAAAGACCCTTATTCTCGCAGTGAAATGAACTCGTCAAACAAGAACACTACTATTGGCTGGAGAGAATCGATAGCAGATTTAATTGTCAGCAGTTGACCTTGCGGCGATCATGATCTAGCTCTGTTTTAAAAACATGTATCCTTGTCCGACGGAGTTGTAGCAAACATCTTCTAGTTCAATACACGGCCCAAGAAGGATGGGCATTACCTGGATCCGCTGTTAACTCACCGGAAAGCAAAAGGAAGAACGGAAGAATTGATTCGCAGACCAGAACAGCATTCCAGTTGAAAGAGACTCCGGAGTCCACGAATGCGGCTTGACTGAATACTGGTGCATGACGGAATTTGGTTGTTCTATTATTGGCAGTAACTTCCCCAAGTCATTCGAGCGATGGTTACACCTACCTTAAACAAGTTAGCCTTGCCGGATCTAACATTCGAATGTAATTGGAATACGATCCGAGATCTCAGTTAGTCACCGAGGGATTACAAGTAGCTGAGCCACTGTAATAAATCAAGTGCATTGTTAAGAGTAGTGGGGCACTTGGGAATAGGAATAGATTCGTCGGTTCCCCGGATAAATAAAATACGCAAAACCGACGATAACATACTACTCCATGGGTCAGGTTCCCGTGAGCCAAATTGTTTCGGGAGACAAGTTAAATATCAATGTATGGTGCCGCCGCGGGTGCACCAGAGCTCTCAAGTCCATGCCAAGTCGGACGCTGATAACCTCCGCAGCAGACATGTCTACTTAAAGCCACAGCGCACATGAGCACGCTGCAAAGTGAAGCATGAGGTAGTATTAATGGAACACGCACGAGTTGGACGGTCACGATGGACGAGGCTATTTGGCATATTGCGTAGTGCATGCGTCAACGCAGTAATGTTTACTGCAGCAAATATAGCATTGCGAGAGTTTTGAAAGAGCGCGCAAAATCCTGGAGGTAAGAGTCACGAAAGGATCAAGTTCATCCACGGTTAGATCTGTGACTCGGAGAGGGCATTGAAAAAAAGCACTGGCTCGTTCCGGAATAGCTTACTGCACCGTCAGCTATAATGCCCACTAGTCAAGGTAGTCAAGAGAAGTAGTTGACTTACAGGCTTACTGTACAAAGTAGAGGAAGAGAAGTACCTAAAATAAGTGAGGGAGCTAACGAAATTAAAAAAAAAAAAAAAAAAGCAAAATCAAATCAGTCATGAATTTATTCAGAATATGATGTTCGGCGTCTACAAACTTGATAGAAGATTCTAAGAGATACAGGATTTGCACCTCCCAGTACTTGACTTGGAGCAAGTGACGCAAAGAGTGGAAGGTATACTCTCGTTCGAACTTGCGCAGGTGTGCGTACCTGGAGCAACCCTTACACAGACCAATGCAAGTGGTGTGACGGTGGGGTCTTACCGTAGCTGCAAATAATGAGATTGTTCGAGAAAGGATACTGGCGCCACTGACATAATAGTGCACGATCCCGCAGCCTCGTCACGGTGTGGAACATCACAGTAATTGGTGAAAGAGCCTGTACACACGGTGACCGTGCACAGTTAGTATGGTTTGAACCAGCGAACGTTCGAACTTTCTCGGTTATCACCTGGAGCCCAAATGATGCAGGGAATCAGCTAGGAATAGACGCTGGGCCTATATCCTCGCGGGATGGATACTCAGTCGGTGACGCGAAGGAGAATGGAGAAGCTGCCCATAGTAGGATACGAGGGACCTGGGCATACTCACAGAAATGAGTCGGTCGAGGATATTGGATGCAAATGGAAAACCGCTGAGAAAGGGTAGCTGAGGCTACTCAATATGCATTATCATTGTGGAGAAGGATATTGACAGGAACCAGAGCCTCTCAATGCTTAAAGATTTCAGGAACCACCTTTCGATGCTTAAAGCAACCAGGAGTCGAAGTGTTGTAGTCGATCGAGGAATGCTCCAACTGACGTCGGTGCCGCATACTTACACCTCATTGAGCGCAGTTCGCTCTTGAGAGAGCTGAATTTGGATATGGAAGGTGTGAGGAACAAGGTAATGCCGAAAGGAATCTGGACACTGGGAAGCAATAACGTTAGGAAGTGCGGTGCCGTCGTTGGAGTCCGAAGAGTGACTATGTTAAAGGAGTACGTATACATACGCTTCACTCGAGTCTCGTAAGTAGAAGTCTGGAGACTGGCACCACTGCGCAGCTCGTCGAATTAGGATCTCGAAGACACGCCCGCTATGTTAAGAAGGAACGTGCAAGGAGCGGTTGAATCTTGACTGAGTCGATTGATAGCCTGTCTGAATCGAATGGAAAGGCTGACGTGCACCACCGAGAGCTCATCCGCGGCTGGTTCACCGCGCAAGTGTGTGCTCTGCTGAGCGCGCGGCAAGTGGAGCGTCCAGCATGGGTAAAGTTCAGATTCTGCCACCGGTCGTACGATTGCTCGACGAAGGAAGCTTATTTCCGCCCTGGCAACAGAAGCCTCAAGGCGGGGGTGATGTAAGACTCGCTGCTTATGAGGTCGTGTGCGCGTCATCGTATGGTAGTGTGCCCGGGACTCGCGTATGCAGGGCATCATCACGGTATGTTGCAATGACGATGTGCCGTTGACGCTGGTGACGCGCATGCCGGGAATAAACGCGTGACAAGAAAAATACCCATCGACATCAATTCAACAGAGGCAGTACGTAAACAAACAAAGCAAAAGTTGTTTATTGCACAGCACGCGGCAATCCCCGGGAAATTTTGGGGTTCTCCTGCCGTTTATAGGGTTGGTAATGCCCTTGGGGGAAGGGTGAAATTGATTTGATTTGATTTGTGCGAGACAAGACGGGATAATATTTTTCTCGGATGTGGGGACCCCTGTATCCAGGAAGTAAATTCGGCTGCTTACATGCCTACGAGCGCCCCTTACCCTACCCCACGCTGAGGACGTGTTTCGAAATTTGTGTCTTGTCTCGCTACTCATCTTTTCGTCCACCATCTACTCTCCAGGTCTACTGTCCGACTCCCTCGTCGCCGGCACCCCTCCCCAGCGCCTCGTGCCCAAGGCGTGTGTGATTCCGCTTACGCGCCCCGTCAAGCCGCGGGCTGCGAATCGACCGGCGAATTGCCGCACGCAGGCGAACCGCGCCAGACCAGTTCCAATCCATTTTTTCCGTAGACACGCCTTCCCCACGGGACGCCCCAGACTCGAGGGATGGCCACAGGTGGAATTATGAACGCAGAGCGGGCGTGTGCCCCACGGCAGGGTCCCTCCGATTCCGTGAGTCGTGTTTCTTTTCTGCATCCGGGCCCCCGTGCCATGGTTATGTTATAATATTGACGCACGCCCTCTCCCTGCCCCTTCCTGTTCCCCCATATCCTCCCACCAGACACCGCCCCCTTCGACCCCACGGAAGAGGCAGCACCGGCACACGCAGTCCCTTGGTCTGCTCAGCCCCATTGCGTCCTTCTCCAGCATTGCGAGCGAGCTCAGTGCCCTCGTGCCGCCGTCGCCGTCGCCGCGCACCTCCCGTCTGAACTACCACCCCGCCCCCGCGACGCCGCCCCCAAGGCCCACCGCCCTCCGTCTCAACCCGTTCTCGCCCTTGGCGTCGCCACAGCTTCAGCTCGCCCTTGACCTCGACATGCCGTCCTCTTCCGGCCCCAGCCTCACCGCCACACCCCCCACCCCACCCACCATGCTCTCCCCCCCGCCGCGGCCCCCCAGCCGCTCCGAACGCCTCCTCAAGGACACCCTCCTTCGCGACCAGACCGCCTCCTCCTCAAAGCTACCGCTCTCCCCTAAACGCCCGCAACTGCCGCACTCGCCCTCCTCCCCAGCCACACTCAGCAGCGGCACCAGGGCACACAGACGGCGACACTCCCATGTGCCCCAGTCCCAGTCCCAGTCTTCGACCCAGCAGGACCTCGCTCGCGGGGCCCTCCTGTTCCGCAGCGCCATGACCAACGCGCCCAGCTCACCCGCGGGATTCGGTGCCAGCCCAGGGACGTATCCCACCCCGCGGTCCCCCGCCCCTGTGCCCGTCAAGAGGGGCTACTACGGTGGCGACGCAGAGTATGGGCTCCCTGCGTCCCCTGGAGCGAGCCGCCGCGGTGCGTCGCCCGTCAGTAGAAGGGGGGAGTCGCCTAAGGCGCGGAGACCCGAGTCACCTATGGCGCGCAGGCCTGAATCGCCCATGTCCCGCCGCGGCACGTCCCCGCGCGTGCGCCCCTCCTCCCCCGCACGCAGTGCCTCCCCCTCCCCGTCCGCCGGGCGCGCACGAAGGAGGCACAGTCTCCAGTCCCGCCCGGACGTTCTGTTGCGGCACGAGCCCCTCACCCGCCGCACAGGCTCTGGGGTGGCGGTAGGGGATACCCCGCACACGCAGGTCCTGAAAGCAAGGCTGGAGAGGGTGTTGATGAGCGCGGGGGGTGTAGTGCCGAAGGAGTATCGCGAGGAAGTGGAGGAGGGAAAAGGGAAGGAGAAGGAAGTGAAGAGGAGGAGTACCCCGAATGAAGTAAGGGATGAGAGTGGAGACTGGGCGTGGCGGGATCACCATGTACGTTGTCTCGTCTTCCTTTTATTGTGCCATGGCATTGACGAATGGCCCCGTAGACCCCGCTCGTGTCCACCCCGCCACGGAGCACACCCTCCTCTTCTTCGTCTTCGCACTCCCAATCGCACTCCTCCTACCCCCATCAGCACGTAACACTAACCCCCGCGCCCCGCCCCAAATCGCACACACGCGCACGCAGCACCACCGCTCCCGGTCCCTTACCCTCCACCCCATCCCGGAGTACGTTCGGGACCCCAAGTCCGAGGCGGGCAAGGACTTCCCCTGCGCAGATTCCCATGTCTCTGCCGCCGCAGCAGGAGAGGGTGTACACCCCTCGAACAGGACTCACACCACCGCTTTCAGGGTCGAGATCTACCTCCTCGCACGATGAAGAAGAGGGCGAAGGCGAGGAAGCGGATGGGAGACTGCTCACCCCCCCGCCTACGCCACCCGCCGAAAGGGAGTACATTCCCAGCCCGTACAAAAACCGCACGCACTTGGAGCCCCGCTTCCCCTCCAACCACCCCGAAACGCCCCATAGACCCTCATTCAACGCGCGTACCGCCTCCGCACACTGCAGACAGATAGAGGGATACGTGAGCTTTGCTAGTGTCGAGGGGCTGGGGGCGCCGCCTGAGCCGGAGATTGACGGGGAAGGCGAAGGCGAGGGGAGGGGCAGAAGGGGCGGACGGGGAGGTGGGTTGTTGGGGTGGGATTGGAGAAAATGGGTTGGTGCGGGAGGGGGAGGAGGTGTGGTGGTTTAGCCTTTTAATTTCTTCTCTTTGCATTTTGTGTCCTCTCATTTTTGGAGGATTTTCCGGTTCTTCCTGCGTATATGCTTTTTTCGTGCTTTCCTTTCTTCTTTTCTGTTATGTGATTATGGGTTCGGGTTTTTTGTGGTATATTATAATATTCTTTGTTGCTTTCAAGCCTTTGGTGGCTCTTTTGCACTTTTATTATTCCTTCGCATACGTGGTGCTTTGGTCGGTTGGTTTTTAAGAACTGCGTTGCAGGTGAGTTTTCCTCGCGTTTATTTTCTATTTATGCTAATGATTCGCAGGTGTCGGTACAAGCCTTGTACGACGCTCGTCCCAGGTACATCGCTCGTCCCCCATACCATCCGTCCCCCCATACGCCCCCAGTCTCAAGCTCAGTCCCATACATACCAGTCCTATCCCATCCCATCCCATCTCAGCCTTGGCGCATAGGCGCCTACATGTCCTATAATTTCATCTTTCACGCTCCATTCACGTTTCGACGCTCCACACTCTTTCCACGACCCTGCTTCAAGAGTTCCACCACGACCACACTTTGCTCACGATACGATGATTTACTTACAAATGCCCCGGGATGGGGTTCGGGCTCGGGTACATTTCTCTCAAAGTGTACGGGACAGGGCGTCTCGGGTTGACAAATATTTGGGGGCTCAAATGCGAGCGGTGACTCAGGCCTTGCCTTTAGCGGCGCAGCAGGCTTACGAATATGGGCGGCACCAAGGGCTCCGACAGGCGGGACATTTTAGGTTGCCTGAGCAGCATGTCATGCTGACAAATACAAGCGTCGATCTGGACGCGCATGAACGAGCGGAACGACTTTGTCGCTCTCGACATCCGCCACATCACCACCCCCACCACCGCTTCTACCTTCTCCCTCTCCTAATACTAATACATTCTTTCATGCTCATGTATCCTCTGTTATTGTTGTTGTACTTTCTTCTGTTGTACATACTCTGCACTTCATTGCATTGTCACTTCTCCTTCCTCCTCTCATCCTCTTCTCCTTCTTCAACCTCTGTCCTCGGGTTCCTCATCCTCATCATCAATCATTATAGACTACCGCATCCAGAAAAACTCGAATCATTATCTACTACTACGGGCCCCATACATATAGTACATTTTTCTCTCTTCTTTCTCGGTCAGGATTCGGGAACTTGTAAGTACGTACGTAGGATACTCTGCTAATCGAATTCAAACAATCAATTACACCTTGTGTGGACGTGTGGGATTGGGGCTGTGTACACCCGCACCGCCTGCTAGTGAATATGTTTCATAGCAATCTTACTTGATGTGGCTGCACCTGGGCTTCGAGCCTTTACTTGGTAGATATCGTGTGCACTTGACGCTACAGTGCAAAGATCTATTCCGACTTCTGGCCATAACGGTTTACGAGCGTCTTACCACAGCGCACTGCACAGATAGTAGATACCGCCTCATCCCACCACCTGACCCTCGCAACTTGTTGCCGTTCCTCGATCATTGTACAGTACACTTACGTTTTGTGGCAGAAGACATACATACACGGAGATGTCCACCGCGCTGTCAACTTCCTCATCAATCCGTTCGCCCGGGCTTCATTCGCCTTGCAGGTAGAAAACGACAATCGCTGCATACACCCATGCTCAGGACAAGGTTTAAACAAGGCAAGCTTCCCTTCGAATCTTCTAAACTTCAGACCCTGCGGGCCCCCACTTCATCCAGGGACTTCATTTCAGCCTCGATGGTGGTGCCGATTGCTGAGCTTCGCGTCTTCGAAGTTCGATATAGACAAACGGACTCTGTAGGCTATCTCACCCCGAGCCACAGATACGATTCACTTTGCACTGAGCTATTAATGAACTTGATTGCGTACTCAGGAACGTCCTGTGCTGGGGGTGGGGAAAAACATTTAATGCTTCCCATGTTGTGCTATATCGGTTTCGGTCGCTGTTCATGTTATACCATAAGCCTATGTATGGCAGGTGTCCCCCCGAATGTCAGCGCACGTTGTTGCTTCTGGTCAAGGAGAGCATGTAAGACCAAGGTCACCTGGAATGGGTAGATATCCTTGAATGCTGTAAAATAGGCTCGTGAGTCGCGCCATAGATATCCCCGCGTCTTTCTGGCTTATTTGATGTATAGACCCTGCAGTCCTTTCCTTAGACCCATCGGATAAGAGATAGGTGTGCCTGCGGCAACTTGCAGGCAAGCAACGCTGAGGTAACTCTGACTCGGGAATACACTTGGTCCATATGTTCACTTGTGATTCCGACCCTCGCTTGAGTTGGATTCCTAGGCATATATAGTCGTTTACATCCGATCCCCTGCTATCAGCGATCATGGATCATATCATCATCCCATTCGAGGCTCGAGTTCTGCGAGTCGGGAAAAGAAGACCTTAGAGCCTGCTGAAGCTTGAGCCTTGGGCAAGCCGTCAACTCCCGCCCTCAGCCGATGATTATAATCTTCCTATATGCTCACCTGAGGATCGTTCCGCGGTACACCTGATAGATAACATCATCAATAGATTCACTTGCGTGCATATATTGCCCACTGCACACACTGAGCGACGGTTCATCGATGATATCATTTTCGTTGATTTTCCCTGGAAGTAACATGAACATGTACAGCAGCGTGTTATTAGAAGCTCGTCCCATGATTGCATTCTTCCGGGAGGTAGAAGGCAGAGAGCTTCTATTTTCATGTCTTGTGGTTCGTTTTTCATTATGAACAGGTTCGTATAGGCCAGAAGTGAGAACGCACGTACGAATCGGACTCGCTCCCTCTGCATGAGAAGACAACGCATGTCGAGCCGTCAAGCTGGGAATGCAACCCTCGATATTTCGTTCACTCAGGCCATTGCTAATAGCGGGTCACGCAGACACCTGAGTCAAGCATTTGTAGTAAAGCTCAAGGATTATCCAGCCCGGAATATGCTTGCACCTGGATGGCGGTATGGAGATATATCGTCTGGACGCACCCCCGGCCTTCATGTCTCGCCCCGAAATCTCGCTCTCTCTATCTCGTCGATCGCCGAGCCTGCTTCTCGCCAGCTCTCGCCACGCGTGACACCTGATATTACTCGAGTGAGGATTGCGCTCATGATACGCCCGACATGACAAAAGAGCGCTTACTTCTAGTGACTGAATAAAGATTAACGGATCTTGGGCAGCAAATCATGTAAGGTCGACCCCATTCTTGAATGGACGACATCATCTAAAAAGACATTGTTGCAGAGAGCAGAGGTCGATCAGCAAGTCGGAAAATCACGCGAGTACCAAGTTCGCTGGGCGATTAGTGCCGCATCTATGTCGAGTCAATGAGTTATTCTGCTCGTAATTCCCGACTTTTTTCCGGGTGCGAAGCGACGGGGTAGTTCATGCAGTCTAGCGACTGATTGAAGACTTTTCTTCCTTCCAGCATTTCTCTATTGAATGAATCTGTCATTGAATTCGAATTCGAACGTATGGTGATTTGCTTTCTTGCAAGCCGGCTCTTGTCGTCCGGTGCAAGCCTTAGGTGACGGAAAAAGTGAGAAAGGACCGATCGGCAATTGCCGGCTCGTAAATACTGGCTTTGACAAGCATGCGCACGTAGGCACATTACGCGTTCAAGCCGCGGCTTTACCGGAGATCAGATTTCTCCGGAGTACAACCCATTCCCGACATCCGTCGATGACCACTTTGAACATCGTCTTCCTCATCACGATGGCCCATCATGGGCATATGTCGCTGCATAATCCTACTCACTCTAAATTTGATGTCTAAAATAAAATCGGGATGATCCAAATGAAAGTGCCCTCGATGTTTCAAATCACCAGACTAGAATATGGACCTGCAAGTCCTCGCGAAAGCTCAGTCTTTCAAGTACTTTTTTTTTTTATGACGCGTTTTATTGCCTGTGGGGAGTGGGCTCCCTCCTTGGCCTTGTATCTACTGTACCGACTTGTAACGCCGACTGCCCTTTTCGGTCCCTCGCCTGGGACCCTTCCTCTAGTATACGATGCTCGGTGATGTGTTTTCTTGTGTTATGGTTTGCTTGCTCGTTCAGTTTCTTTCTGCTCGTGCACCCGATCGTCTCTGCGATAGGCACGTTGAATACGATAATCTGGTTCCCGTTGCGCTTTTCTGTCTTCTCTATTCTCGGCTCCAATGTATGTCTGTTCTATCGGTGATCGTATTCCAAGGTGATGCAGGTGATATGGGTTTGTTGTGTGGGTTTTTAGGTATGTAAGTGGTGTCTTCGCTGGTGTCTGTCGCTCGCTGCTTGATTTTGAGTGATTCTCTGTCGACGGTCTCCTGGGTCCTTCTGCAGGGTTCTCGGGTCGAAACCTTTCAACCGTTTTGTCCTCGCGATAAATTTGAGCAGTGTCTTCACCTTCGTTGAGTCGCGAAGGATTTCCGGTAGCTGCGGTTGTCCCGTCTTTAGTTCCTTCATAATTTCAAGTACTTACTGAAGGTGACTTCAGTGTGTATCATCCTGTATCGAATTAGGGGAAAAATCTGGAGGTTAATTTCACCATGACAAGCCCATAACCGAAGTTGAATCCAATATGCTAAAATCGATGTTTTACAGAGCCACAAAAAAAAATGCTGCCGAATGTTTTACTATATGTCTGATATTTTCATTTCATTTTTCTCAAATAACAGATGATCTCAAAGCTTCCAAATGCATCCTTCTATGTACAAGTATTCTCTTGAATGCGGAAAATTTTATTCCTACTGCGAATTGTATTTTACCATTACCATGAATAACTGGTGTACTGGACATCCATTGTTCTTCAAACTCAGTGCTGGTATATATTCGCATGCTCATTTTACTTTGCGAAGAGAATATCTGAACTTTCTGATTTAAAGTGAGAAAAGCCACAGAACGCGTTGGGGCATGTAATTGAGAAATAATCATATGCATCATTGCAAGCCGACCTTTTCCAGACCTTTTTCATAAGGATTCAGAATCGGCGTCTGTTGGGCATCTATAACTCTTCCGTATACTCGGGTCAACGTTGAAGCTACGCATGACTCTTGCCCTTCTCCTATCACTTCTTGAGCACCTCGCCGGGTATACCGTAAGTGTGCTCTGTCAGCGCTAATTGATAACAAACATAGGATCCAATCTTCCATTGCCAGTTTTATTTTTGCTCTGCTCTGCCACGGTCTACGACTAGCTCCTTTGCGCCAATATAGCGCAAATGCATTGATCCACGCAGCATCTGCATATACAATGATGAGAACCATCAGGTTCCATCACGAATCAGCGATAAATTCCCTCCCCGAGGCCCATCTTTGCGGCTTCTGGTGTTGGTGGGCATTTCTCCACACAGTGCACGCTTATACCAGTGTGGGATGAGGTACCCTGCTCCGTTCCATCCTCCATCTTCCACCCTTGTAGGACTCAGTGACAAAGTTCGTGTTATCAGTGATAATTGTACAACATCTCAGGCTCACTTACTTTTTTACCAACATAATAGCATTAGGTACCCGACTTCGAATCCTTGCCATATTTCTCGAACCTCTTCGCCATTATGTCGACAGCCAAGGGCGAGTATGAAGAAAGCGTTCGAAGCGTTGAAGAGTTGCCTGTCTATTCTCCTCGAGATGAGCAGCAGCTAGGCCGAGATACTTCTTTTCCGACGTTTTCTTCCAGAGGAATGGCTCAAAAGGAGCGAAGTCAGATAAGTGCGTTTTTACATTCATTTTATAGTTGCTTGGATTACGGAGCAAGCAGTTTTAGGGCAAATGGATAGCATGGTGGATTCACCCTCATTCAAATTTGTTCACGAATTCTTCGAAGCAAATCCGGAAATAATAGCCTCACGGTCAGAAAACATAGCAGACAATGCCATTGACTTGAAGGATGTCGAGGAAGCGCTTAATGGGTTCACAGAAACAGCCCAAACCCTAATTAAGGGACTGACGGCTTTGGGTAACATACACCCGTTCATTGGAGGTGAGCCAGGGTTTCTTTGAACAAGTGCATCATATGCGCATCTAACGAGGCTATAATCAATCATCAGTCGCCGTTGGAGCATTTGTTTTGGTTGTAACATTAGATCTGAGTAGGAGGGAAAACGACCGAAAAGTTGTGGCAGTCAAGGTTCAGATGCAAGATCTCATGGTGGCGTTCTTCGAGTAAGTCTGTCGAAGTTCTATCGTTACCCTCTCTGACTGTATTGCGTATTGAGCCTCGGGAATGTCCGTGATTCACAAGAACAAGGAGACGATGGACTGACTGTTGCTGAGCGTCTGCAAGGTCTTATATCGACCATTGCAGAAGATATCAAAGCATGTGGGTCGGCGTGCGATGCATATATGAAGAAAACTATTCTTGGTTAGTACGCTTTTCTCTTAAACGATTAATATAAGTGCTTATCGAACCTATAGCAAAAACCATAAAGTCAGGCCTATACGAGTCACGACTGGCAGAGTTTGGACTACGATTCGTCGAGCATCGAAAGAAGTTCCTACTTACTTTGGCTCTTCATACCGCCGTCGGGGTGGATACGGCTAATCAAAAACTCGACCATCTGGATCACCGTTTGCAATCCATGGAGAAAAAATTCGACATGATATTACTTTTCCGGAAGCTGGACACCCCCCGCGAACGGGACGTGCAAAAATTCATCGACGACAACGGTGGTACTAAGGAATGTATCGGCAGCGATGAACTCTTAGAGGAGCTCATAGCCAAGAGTGGAGAGAACCTAACCCGCATTTCTGGTCGGGAAACAGGACGACGTTCTAACGATCTCCCGGAGATTCGCAAAAGACTTTGGAAGGAGTTACAGGAGGACATTGACGACGCCTTCCATAGGAACTTGATATTATTTGAGAGAAAAATGGACATGCAAAGCAAGCAGCTTTCCGACACGGTACAAAAAGAATCAGAGCACATCATCAGTACTCTTTTATCCGGTGCTCACGACCGCATCATCGATCCTGCGAGTAATTCATCTTGATGCTTGCACTTCGACATTCTGACTATATAGTTTCGATCAGGATCTGCAAAGAATCTGGAAAGATATGGTACGATACCATCTTACCGTAAATATGAATGCATCTCCGATTAATATTATTTCTAGGGATGGAAAGGGAGCGTTAAAGCGCGCCATTTTGTCCTTGCTCTCCATGACTACTATACAGATCGCCTAACCAGCTCAGCTGCCAATACCCCCACCGTAGACCGGAGTTCGTTCTTGTCAACGGCCATTCAGCCCGTCCGCACACCGACGAGATCGCCATCTATGATAATGAAAAGGCATCAAGACGATAGATGGGCTCTCTCTTACATCAATGCTGCTTATGTGCAACCCATATTAGAGGCAGTGGACGACGATGGCACTGGGTTTGTTAGTGTGAAGGAAGTGAATGACTTCGTTTCTTCTCGTCCTGGGAGCTGGAGGTGTGTCACGACTGTCACTTTTGCTACGAATAATATCACCTCATTCAATGCGGCAGCTTGCCTCATTGGATTGCATATTGGGCCGTAGGTTGTGCTTTCAGTAATTGAAAATAACGCACGAAAACTAACTTCTCTGTGAAGGATGGCAGGCGAGTATCTCTCACTACAAAAGCAAGATATATTTGTTGATTCAAACTATGTTCAAAACTCTTGAATACGTCCTTCCATCAAATCGACGAGCTGTCGATGAATACCTCTTCCACCCTTCTTTCTGGAGGATCGAGTTGCTTCTCAGATCTACGCGCTCTGCCAATCGCAAGGTCCTATTAGATCCTGACCTCTCAAGGATCACAGAAACGTACGCGAGTTCAGAAGAAGAACGGATTGATACGAATCTCCGAGGTGTCGCATATGAACTGGATACGCCAGCGACGGTATCGTTGATTACGGGCGTTGGTAGGATTGAACGAGTAAGTTCAAGTCCTTCCATCTCAAGGATGTAAATATTGACATAAATAGTACGTATTTCCTCTCATATATCTACTTCTCAGACGGCATTTGAAAGTCATGACATTGGCCTGCAAACATGTCTTGGACACCGAGGAGTTCACCTCGCTGAATGATTCACTTGTCTCGGTTCTATTGGCCGTCGATTATCGCATACAGAACCTCGAAGGTAAGCTTATAGAGTGCTGTTTTTTCAAAAGTCCCTACTGAACTCGTTGTAGCTATTTTCAAGCAAACCCATTTGGACGTACAAGCTAGATTGGGCAACTTTGCCTTCGGTCTTGTAAGTAAACATTACTCATCTTACTCAAAGGCCTTGAAATGTACTAATGAAACCAACTGCTCAGTTTCAACTATCTTACGGTGACATAAAACGAGTTCCAGTTCAGAACTCTTTCAGCCTGTGGATCAATGAAGAGGACCCTGGAGCCAGTAGGAATGACATTATTTCGCATGATGTATTGAAACCATCGCTTGCTCAAATACCTTTGCAAATCCTGAAATACGGCATTCAGGATGGTTATAGCTCAACGGATTATTATGAATTCGAAGCTGGGCGCATGAACTGAGCAGAACATCCTATCCACGGGACATGGACCGGGCATTACTCTCGGCTTCAAGGAAAGGAACCAATCACCTTCGTATTGCGTGTTTCGATTCGTACATCTACTGATTACAAAACAATAATGGGAAAGGGTGAAGACTACTCGAGCACCTTCCAATTTTCGGGAAACATTAGCGACTGTAGGAAGGATAAGTATGATTTTATGTTCGCAGTGGAAGAGGATGATCTTCACCAGAGATCCTGTACCGGACTGTTAGACACTTCTACGGACACGATCACGGCTTACTGGAGCGACAAACGAGCAAGAGAGGCCCCAGAAGATGTCGACTACCAGAGATTCAAACTTCGACGCCTCCATCCATCCCTGCTTCGATACCGCTATACTGAAGCAGAGTTTGCTGAAGACCCCGTGCGTTCGCGTTGGGCTTTTGCATGCTCTGCAGCTCTTCATCTTACACAAAAGCGCCTATGGTCGCGACGCTTCTTTCAAGCCAGGTTCTCGGAGCGAAGACGTTTTGTTGAGCTTACCACGCGTTCACTGGTTGTCAGCATGGGGCTTACACCTCAGGCCCCACTTACCGCCTTCGAGGCAAGAGAACTTGAGCGTCTGAGAAAAGACCTCAATCCGTCAGAAGCTCGTTTTTATCAAGCACTATCTTCCTTTGAGATTCAGAAACTGCCCTGGCATCCGTGAGTAGAGCTGTCATTTCATTGATAATCCCGATTCTCATAATTTTTGGGCTAGGACTTGGGGGTGTGATTCGTGCGAACGTAGAATCACGAAAGCTCGGATTATATGCATCCAATGCATGAACGAGGATTTATCCGATAATATTGAGCTTTGTGGAAGTTGCATAGACAAATCGCCGAGGAAAAGGGGATTTTCCCATGATGCCGTTCATGATATACTGAAGGTTGAGCAAACATTGCACGATTGTCGCTTCGCCAAAGTCGTCGAGACGGCCCGAGCCATACTTACTCGGATCAAAGCTGCTTTTCGCAATAAAGAACCATTCAAATTACTATCGGATAAGGACCATCAAGGCCACTTGAACAAGGCTTCTGTTGGCGGAAGTATAAGTCCTTCATGTAGATATTGCAGGAAAAGTGTATTGCCACCTTGCTGGGTGTGCGTAGTTTGCAGTGTGTATCTCATCTTTGATTTTATTCGAAATTGTTTGTGGTAACTTTCTTTTTCAGCCAACGATATATTTATATGTCAAGAGTGCACACCACGAGGGCTTGCTGGTGAAACAGTTCGCGATGGACACACATTAGCGCATCCATTGGTGAGAGTTCTGAACAGCTCTGATATTGATCAAAACGCCACATCAGAGGAAAGAATATCCTCTCTAGAGCGACGGCTAGCGAATCTGGAATTCAAGCTAACAGAAGGATTTTTTTCGATGGAGTCGAAGTTGGAACAGCAAGTATTTGCAATAGAGTCGAAGATAGAGCAGCGATTTGCGTCTCTGGAAGGGCGGGTTGAAGCCCGTTTTAATGCCATGGAAGCAACTCTTCATCAAATAGCTGCTCAAACCTCTGCATTACTACCGATTCACGGCCAAGTATCTAAAGAGAGTTTCACCAGTTCAGATCGATAATTTTTGTACACCACTTTTCATAAGTCACCTTTATGCCGGGGATATCTCGTCGGATGGAAATTTGATGGTAGTTATTTCAATATTAGGTGCCGTCGACTCTGGATTTTCTTTTCTTCTCTGAGATGGACACGAATTAAGCCTATAGACATAATTTAGCAACTTAAAAGGCCGAATTGTGTAAATGCTCTCGCAGAAGCATTGTGATATAGTAGAATAAGTTTATGATAGAGGGTGTAAACCATATTTGAGATTGCTTACACAGGGTGATGATATATATATGGCTCAAAGTGAGATAGAGAGACATTCTATCACGATGTCTAGTCAGTATGTAATATGACGAATTCTTGGGTTCCCAAGAAAGAAAGGCGAACCAGAAAAGTATATTCGTTGGTTTGCATATGTACATGATTGAATTTCCCGTTTGGATAACTGTGATCAGTATTCCTTAGCTGACTATAAAAGTAAGAAGCCTGAAAAATCATTTGCGTGCTACGGAATTTGTAAATGTATTAGGATCAATGAGTAGAAGCCGAGAATTGCGAGCAATTTACTTAGTAAAATAGGACCTTATTCTTGCGAAAGTCCATGAAGGGCTTGCAGTTACGATGATGTCAATGATGACTGTGATCACATGGAATAACAGTATTTCAATCTAAAGACATTTAGTCATTGGATATAGAGTTGCATGTAAATCTTACTCTCACCTTGGTATCTGTCCAATGGAGGGTATCGGCAGGAAACTCTTGCGATGGACTCGACATACCTACTGAAATAATGATCATATCGACCAAATATCGGCGGCTACAGACGTGCATCGATCACTGAAAGTGGACCCATTTCAGCAGAGCATTTATCGGGAAGGGGCTCTTACCAAGCATTCCTATACTGAGTATAATCTATAATCATGGTAAAAATTAACATATTTTCTGGATCATGAGGAGATACAATTATTTCGGGATTCCATCTATTTTTGGTAACTGCATTGGCATGGGCGATCAGTCAGTGATTATCAGAGTAGGTCTGAAAAGGCAAACGTAGGAGGATTTGGTTTGCGAAGAATATATGAACACTATTAATCAGTTAATATTAGCTACTCTGGAGGGATATGAAAGAAACAAGATAACCGCAGTAAGGATGAAATTCATCGCGATCAACCTAAAATAATGGGAAATGTAAGTTAAGAACACCTTATAAGACCTCTTAATGAGTACGTGATTTGCTTGCCTCGTAGGAGTTTCTAATAATAGTGTATTACCAAAATTGGAAATCTTTCTTGATCATTAGTAAGAATGCTTCAAAAGCGTACAAATATCTACCAAATAATAATGAACCATAGTAGAATCGAACTAGGATTTTGAGAGGTCGAGTAAGCTGGCAATGCAAAATATAGTTATGCTATAGAACATAGGGTCAACCGGAAACTTTAAATTGGTGTCGAATACGCACAAAAGAGTGACAGCCTACGACATTATTAACGGGGAAAGAATAATGGGACATCATTGGTGCAAAATGCGTACCAGAAGTCTCAGTGGCCACTTATCTTTATTTTTGTGGAAATAATTTCAACCTTGCACGGTAATAACTCTTCGCAAGCTATTATAGTGCAAATAATATCAACGGAACCAAGAGTATTCGAATTTCGCAGCAATAATACTGACGTGAGAGAATCCACAAAGCCTGTTCGGACGGTGAAGTAGCGGGAACTGGCTGGCTGAGGCCTCGGAGCGTACCGCGATGCTCTAGGATGGCCGCGTGAAGGTGGATTGTGTGACGGGTCCACGACATGACTTGTACTCCAGCTACCGAACTCGATCACGTGACCGTATGCCTGACTGCCTTGCCACAACGGGCATCTCTATAGTCAAATAAGGTCTATTCGTATATATGGTGTGCAAACCATAGTACAAGCTATCCAAGATGGAGGATACATTTGATGGAGTAGTATTGGCCATCGAGGGGGTTTTATAGTGGGGAATCTTGATTTCGATTGTGCGGTTCTTTTAAATGAGGGTTTCCGCAGTCACCGGTGGCACTCTTATAAGTTATAGAATGTAAGCATCATGCATCAATCCTATCTTCAGATACTTTATGGAAGTTGGCTTTTGAGCGCTGGTTTATTTATGGTTAAGCGAACTAGATAGAAATCGCTGACGTCCTTGAAAGGTTTCTAGGAGGCTGCATTTCCAAAATTTCAATCTTCCGCAGTTCTGAAATATGTACTTATTAAGGAAGCTTCAAAGAGATGTATAGCTATCAGGATGATATGATATTCCGCAGTTAATTGTCAACAGATCCGTCAATCTAAAGAGTGGAGCAGAATACATGATGAACCTACCATGTATATTACCAGCGCGAGATGTGAGCTATTTTGATTTTGGAATCTTAATGTAATATTTCAACTCTAATTACGGACCTTTTCGCGCAACTTTCGCATGAGCCCCTCAGTCTGAACAAAACCAACGAAACTCGTCTGCTCCTATCAACCCCCCTAGCGAGCCTCCCACTTCGTTGTTGCAACCCATTTTCGCGGACATTCAAGCTATTCTTATAAGCTTTCATGCTCGCGCTCTGAAGGGTAACTAAGGTATTGCATTGTGGTAGTAATGGAGATATCGATATGACGAGCTGGTTGAATAATGTTAAGAATAGATCACACTCACCTGAGATCGATGCCACTAGGGCCCAGTAGGTTTAAAATAAGTGTCAAGTCTACCTGGCGGAATTAAAACTACCCATAGCTCAGTGAGCAGTGGCCACTGGTTACGTAGTCTTGCCATTCACGTGATGCTACTACATTTGATAAAACAATATAAGAGCACGAATAAATGCTGTGCGAATATTAGAGACAACAATATTTCATATTCTCCGAAGATTTAGCAGAAAAGATATCAAATAAAATGTATAGGCGCTACCAGGGATCGAACCTGGGTCACGGGAATACATAAATTACAATGGTTCGAGCTCCAGAAACGACGACCGTTCTGAATCAGAATCCCGGGTGATAACCACTACACTATAGCGCCGGTGTAGAACATAGCTAGTGCAATAATCCTCGTGGACAACAAAGCCATTAGTTGGTACTCCATTAGCACTTCTCTTGTCTCCTTGTTTTCAAATCAGCATTTATTGTTGGAAAAACGCGAGCAAAACCCGAATACGAGCGCCGCTCCGAGCGCTCGCGTCCGAAACGCTTCGCGATTTTCTGTTCGTTGCATGTTCTTTCATAGTGTTATTTCCTTTGAGACATAGTCTCTCTCGGTATTCAGGATATTCTACTATTATATCTTAGTTACTTTCCCTAGTATCTTTTAGTTCCTATATTCACTCTTTTAACTACTTCTAGATACATCTAGATCTCACTCCTTCGTAGTATAAAAGCCACGGACAATTTAGACGAGCACCTCAGTGATATTCCGAATCACTGAGGTGAGTAACTAGTTCACACTCCTTTCGTTATCGCTACGTACTTACTCAGATATCTAGACTCTTCGCGTCTAGGTAATTATCTAATATATTAATGATATTCCGAATCACTGAGACTCTTCGCGTCTAGATTTCTTACATTTATCTCATTCGATATACGTACAAGACGCATCATATACGGGAATCGTCGGAACGTGACTATAGTATTGGCTGTGTCCATGTGACTAATTGAATCGCATGAATCAGAACATGCGAGAGATCATCAAAATCTCGGAAGATTTTTGCAGATAATTCATGATTTCTGCCTATTTTGTCGTGATCATCATAGGTATGGAGAGAAATATGTAGACCACTTTGTAACCCATCTGTATGTTTATTTTTGGCATCTATTCAGTGCGTTATACCACTTTGCATATATCACATCATAAGATGCGCATGATCGTAAAGGAGGTAGCCAGGGCTGCTTGACGAGGCCTACAAATTAACTTAAAAGAAGCTGAAAAGGCTGAAATTTTGTCCAGGTCCAACTTTCCAAGGGAAAAATGAGCGAACCTTGCGACCAGTTGGCTACACAGTACATATTTCTGCTTACATAAATGGAGAATGAAGCAATAGTCATTTTTCTTGTGTTTCTTCCTAGGAATAGATGACTGATTCGGTAAATCCTAGAGGCTATTATATGGTAATAAGATTGAAGCTTTGATCTGCGGAAGCTGTAGAAATGAATTCATCTTAGTTCTTCACTTTCCTTGTGCTAGCGTGGATTCTACAGATCATCCTCTTGGATACGATCAGGCTCCATTAATAAAAATTCTTTGTTTTCTCATATAAGTGTTACATCTCTCTTTCGTTGAATTCTGAGTAGCATCTCGCATCGGCTACTCTGTTAAAAATTTCTAGCAATCCTATAGGATATCATAATCCGACTCACGATGTATTCTAGAGAGAATGGCCCACTTGACTTTCCCGATGTTCAAGATCTCAGAGTCTAACCCTGCTGCAAATTCAAGCTGTATTAGTGACAGCCTGGGCAGGCAATTCAACATTCGCACCGAATTTGACTGTTTTCGCGTTCTCATCATTGGTAGAGCTAATGCAGGAAAGACTACCAATCTTCAGAAGGTGTGCAACACGGTCGAAGAGCCCGAGATCTATAATAGTAATGGAGATAAGGCATGTCTTATATTTCATTTAATGATTTAGTACTGATGAATAGCCTGGATAAGATCGACGGCAAAATAATAGAGCCATGTGTACTAGTATTTTCGGTTCATATATGCAAGCTCGAGTGCATGCTTACCTATACTCAGCGTGGATGCCACAATATCAACCATGAGATGATATTTCGTAGCAACCCTGGGTTCGTTTTTCATGATTCTCGCAGATTTGAAGCCGGAGGAGTGGAAGAACTCGAAAAAGTGGAGTTATTCATCGCTGAGCGCTTTAGGAAGAAGATATTGAGAGATAGGATACATGCAATATGGTAAGAAAGTGATTCACGCAGATAGTTCATAATGTTAACCCTCATTTACATTAACAAGGTACTGCATTCCGATGGATGATAGCCGACCTTTCACGAGAATAGAAAGATTTTTTTTTTTGGAGCGTGGCACCGGCAATGGTATGGCAGATATTTCAAATTATATAACTAATATTCAGTTCATAACTCTACAGCACCAGTGATTTTACTATTCACGAAGTTTGATGCATTAGACGATATGGCTTTCGAAGCATTGGAAGATGAAGGCCACTCCTGGGAGGAAGCGAGGAATGAGGCACCGATCCGCGCCAAAGCTGATTTTGAGAAGACCCGGCTTAATTATATATACAAATGGAATTTCTTTCCCAAAGATTACATATACCTAAGAGGTAACATAAATGTGTCCCTTAGATACTCAGGTGCTAATACTGAATGGGATTGAAGATATGGACAAACCTGAAACAAATTGCAATCAGCTAATAACTCAGACAGCAGCCTTGCTCGATAACAGCATCTTGCAACACCTATTTGTCTCCACTCAACGAAATAACTTGGAACTTTGCATCACCTATGCAGTGAATGAATAAATTAAGATTTTCAAGAATATATGTGTGCGGCACTAATTATTTGTTTGAAGAGGTGTTATGAGGGAAATAGTTGACGCTGGTGACATTTCATTGCTGTCAAAGTGGAAATCACTGAATGATATTCAAGTTGTGGAAGCTGAGAGAATGCAGAAAGTCATTCTTTCTTGGTTTCCACATATTCTTGTAAGTGGGATGGTTGGCACGAAATTTATTTGTTGATCTTATTAATTTGTCCACAGTGGGTTAGTGATGATTCGAGGCCTCAGTTCACTTTTGTAATTGTCTAACTAACCTTGTTCTCTCTGGTTGTGAAAGGATGTAAGCCCTAAATGCTACTTTTCTTTGAAATTCTGTTTCTCATGAGTGCTATTTTAACAGCTTGTGAGTCTGCCATGGGACATTAGATATTGTTTCTAACACATGTTTGTATCCTTCCTTTCAAAGAATGTAAGTGATTAATGAGGAGCACTAGGCTTTTGTTCTGATATGCATGAGCTATCAACAGTTTGTAGGTTTCCTCATAAATCCTATGCTTATTAAGTTCACTAAAGCATCCTGTAACCCATGATCTTGGTAGTCTGTAAGCATCTTTCAATTATTTCATTTTTTAGAGAAATAATTGACAGCTCCCATTTAAAGAGAGTATGTCTTCACATTCTTTCTTGAAGTTGCTAGCTTTCTAAAGCCATTTAGGAGGCTAGTGGTCCTTTTATAAACAGATACTTCTGAATTCCCATAATAAACCAGATTGTAGGTCTTCAGCCATAACTGCTGTGGAGACTGTAAATGGTCTACCATGTGAATCTGTCAAATCCATATAAACTAACAGAAGACTTACCAAAGTACTGACCCAACAACTAAATTCAAAGGCATCACACAAAGGACCTGGAACTCCCCATTTGGACAAAGTTCTTCCAAATATGGAAAGGTTTGATGAACATCCTTTCAAGTATGCAACTCATGTTCTGGAACAATTACCACCTGTAAACATTTTCCTTTGACTCCCTTTATTCATTCA